>JAMZAV010000715.1:0-273774 GCA_024449915.1 Sweltsa coloradensis
AGGTACACATCCCATAATCTTAATGCCATGGAAAAAAACCGTTGTACCCCCCACCCGTTTTGGTTAAAATGGGCCCCAAATGTGCGAATATCGCACTAAAATGAAAAATCGTAAAAGTACGATATTCATGAGAAATATTTCTTCGATTGTACCCAAAAGCAATACACCTCTAAGTTCAGAGAAAACGAAGGTCCCCTCAAAATTTCATCAAGATCGCTTATGCCGTTTGACCGGAATCCTACTAACAAACAGACAAAAATACACTAGGAAAACGCTTAAGTCCCGCCGCGTTGTTGGATGAGCGTAATTGGTGCATTGAGCTGCCATGTGTTATGAGGATTTTCTGTTGTTCTGTGACAAAATTATTACTAAGTCGAATAATTTTTTTTAATTAAATTAAATTAAATAAAAAATTGACTTTACTTTTTAATTTTTTTATGAATCGTAATTTTAAAAAAGGAAAAAATCGTAAAATTGCGATTTTCATAAGAAATAATTATTCGATTGCGCTCAAATTTTACAAGAATATATTAATTCATAAAATTAAGGTTCTGTGAAAAATTCATTACAATAGGATAAAGCATGTAGGTGTTATAAGGCAAAGACTTGTTTAAAAAAAGAAAAAACATGTAAAATTTCGATTTTCATGAGAAATAATTTTTCGATTGCGCTCAAATTTCACACGAATATCTTAATTCATAAAAATAAAGGTTTGTGAAAAAATCATAAAAATCGAATTAAGCATGTAGGTGTTATAAGTCGAAGAAATACTTTAAAAATTGAAAAAATTCGTAAAATGGCGATTTTCATGAGAAATAATTTTCCGATTGCGCTCAAAAACGTGGCAGTTCTAAGTTCAGAGATTTCGAAGGTCTCTATAAAATTTCATCGCAATCGGAGTATCGGTTTAGCCGGAATCGTGTTAACAAACAGACAAAAATACAGAAAGAAAGAAAGAAAGAAAGAAAGAAAGAAAGAAAGAAAAAAAAAACATTCCGGATTTTTTTCTCCAGTGTAGTGAAATGGAATCTTCGCTTCGCTCGCTACGCTCGCTACGCTCATCCAAAAACAAAAAAAAAAAAAACATTGGAGCTAAATTTTTGGGGGTCAGTGAATTGAAGTTTTCGCTACGCTCGCTACGCTCATCCAATTTGAATAACTAGGAAAACGCTTAAGTCCCGCCGCGTTGTTGGATGAGCGTATATGGTGCATTGAGATGCCATGTGTTACGCGGATTTTCTGTTGTTCTGTGAAAAAATCATTACTTAATCGAAGATTTTTTTAAATTAAATTAAATTAAATAAAAAATTAACTTAATTTTTATAATTAAATAAAATAAAATAAAAAATTAACTTAATTTTTTTAATTAATCGTAATTTTTTAAAAAGAAAAAAATCGTAAAATTGCAATTTGTTGGATGAGCGTAGCGAGCGTAGCGAGCGAAGCGAAGATTCCATTTCACTACACTGGAGAAAAAAATCCGGAATGTTTTTTTTTTTTTTTTTTTTTCTTTTTTTTTAATGTTTTTTTGTCTGTTTGTTAACACGATTCCGGCTAAACCGATACTCCGATTGCGATGAAATTTTATGGAGGTCTTCGAAATCTCTGAACTTAGAACTGCCACGTTTTTGAGCACAATCGAAAAATTATTTATCATGAAAATTGCAATTTTACGATTTTTTTCAATTTTTTAAAAATTTCTTCGACTTACAACACCTACATGCTTTATCCGAATTTGATGATTTTTTCACAGAACCATAATTTTATGAATTAAGATATTCGTGTAAAATTTTAGCGCAATCGAAAAATTATTTCTTATGAAAATCGAAATTTTACGGGTTTTTTCTTCTTTAAAACAATTCTTTGACTTATAACACCTACATGCTTTATCCGATTGTAATAATTTTTTCACAGAACCTTAATTTTATGAATTAACATATTCGTGTGAAATTTGAGCACAATTGAATAATTATTTCTTATGAAAATCAAAAATTTACGATTTTTTTCTTTTTTAAAATTACGATTAATTAAAAAAATTAAAGATTAAAGTTTATTTTTTTATTTAATTTAAATTAATTTAAAAAAAAAATTACAACTTAAATGATTTTTTCACAGAACAACAGAAAATCCACATAATACATGGTAGCTCAATGAATTACGCTCATCCAACAACGCGGCGGGACTTAAGCGTTTTCCTAGTATAAGAAATAATTATTCGATTGCGCTCAAATTTAACACGAATATATTAATTCACGAAATTAAGGTTCTGTGAAAAAATCATTACAATAAGATAAAGCATGTAGGTGTTATAAGTCAAAGAATTGTTTTAGAAAAGAAAAAACCCGTAAAATTTTGATTTTCATGAGAAATAATTTTTCGATTACGCTCAAATTTCACACAAATATCTTAATTCATAAAATTAAGGTTCTGTAAAAAAATCATTACAATCGGATAAAGCATGTAGGTGTTATAAGTCGAAGAAATTTTTTAAAAATCGAAAAAAATCGTAAAATTGCGTTTTTTATGAGAAAAAATTTCCCGATTGCGCTCAAAAACGTGGCAGTTCTAAGTTCAGAGATTTCGAAGGTCTCCATAAAATTTCATCGCAATCGGAGTATCGGTTTAGCCGGAATCGTGTTAACAAACACACAAAAATACAGAAAGAAAAAAAAAAAAAAAAAAAAACATTCCGGATTTTTTTCTCCAGTGTAGTGAAATGGAATCTTCGCTTCGCTCGCTACGCTCGCTACGCTCATCCAAAAATTCAATTTTGGGTTAGGGCTATGAATTATTCCAATTGAATATCGTTTGCCTCTCGGCGGATTATTTTTCATATTATTATGTACCATCATGCCAAATTTCATGCTGATAACTCATTAGGTGCCTTCATTAATTATTGTGAATGATGGAAATCAAGGTATAATATAAACTATTAGGGATGGGGGTTAAAAAATGTGGTTTAGGAAATGAGAATAGGCCGATTGGGTTAAAATAAAACACATTAAAACATAATTTTTATAACTAATTTGAATAAAAATTCAATTTTGGATTAGAGCTATGAATGAATTATTCCAATGTTAGGGAATGATTTAGGGGGTGTTGGGGGTGGAACATCGCTTGCCTCTCGGCGGATTATTTATTTCTGATAATTTAATCTACCCCTATGCCAAATTTTGCGCATGGAGCCCATGTGTTAGATATTTATTCATGGTTTTGAATTTAAATGGTTTTGGTTTTGGTTTTGAAAGCAAAAGTGCATGAGTCTGAAGTACATCTAAGTGTGGTCCAAGTTTCATAGTTCTAAGATGTACCGTTTTCTCTGTAGGCTCTTATTCCTCTCAAGTCAGAATCCACATCCACCCAGCCAGCCAGCCGGAAGTTTTTCTTCGATTTTTACTCACTTTTTTTTTTAACAAACAACAGATTATCGGATCGGGCCGTTTTTTTTTTTGGTAGGTCATGGACCACAATATCAGGTCATATACCGAGTTTCAAGATTGTAAATCTTTCGGGACGGCGTGTGCAGATGGCTGAAAACCCCCCAACATCGGGTAGGAGCTAGAAATAGGGTCAAGTTAGTCATCGCCTTCTAGCATTCGTGTATACGCTTGGCTGCGGGCGAACGACAGTCGCCCAAGATAACGCAATACAAAGTATAAACCTGACATGATCAAACATTCTAGCTTAGCAGCATTTGCAACAACCGCAACAACAACAACAACCCAAGCATTCGAAGGAAGACAGCGGTACACATAATCATTGATTAAAGAATAGCCTTCTTTAATCAATGACATTTTTATTTATTTATTTATTTATTTATTTATTTATTTAACGTCTATCCTATAATAATATATATTCTTTATGTTTTTGAAGGTTTTCGTGGCCCATATGTATTAAAGTAATCGGTTTTTCGGTTTATATATATATATATGACATAATGAAATTCTTTCGAGTTTACCAACGTTTACCAACGTTTCGAACAGTTCTCCCTGCTCATTCTCAAGGTAACGACATTTTAGATATTTGTATGTATTTGTATTTGTATGTGTGTATGTTGTATGTGTATGTTGTTAAATAAGTTTTATTACCAACGTTTCGAACAGTTCTCCCTGCTCATTCTCAAGGTAACGACATTTTAAGATATTTGTATGTCGTTACCTTGAGAATGAGCAGGGAGAACTGTTCGAAACGTTGGTAATAAAACTTATTTAACTCGGAAACTCGAAAGAATTTCATTATGTCACATTATATCCGAGAAAATCTACGTAAAAACATATATATATATATATATATATATATATATATAAAATAATAATGAACGTTGTATATTGTACTAGTATACTATATTGTGTATTTTTACTAGTTTTTTGCATGCGTGGGATTCATGTACGTACTTTGTTGGGATACATTTCAAATTGAGCTAGAAGTTCGCGCCACCACCCAGACTTGCAATTTGTATTTTCATCCAGACCGCGGTGGTTTTTTCGTTTTCCTCGTTTCTTCGGTTTGTCAAATGTCAACAACACTTGCGCGTGCTCCTGTTATCATGATGACGAAAGTTGTTTTGTTAGGATCTGTTACCACTGTAGCAGTGTACTGCATCAAGTGAGTTAAAATATTGCCGTAACAACTGATAGGCCTAATCTAGCTAGGGCTAGGCCTATGTGTATGAAATAATATCCATTTGAGAGATAGGCCCCTAGGCTTTTGTGTAGTATCCAGTCCCTAGGCCTAGGCCTACCCTACTGGTTATTCAATGCCCTAGGGCAGGCCTAGCGGTCCTAGGCCTAGGGCCTAGCTAGGCTAGCCCTAGCCCCTCCACTGTATACGGGATCTTTGAATATTTAATAGGCCTAGGGCCTAGGCCATAGATACTAGCCCTAGCCTACTAGGCTATAGGCTTTGGGTTTTTATAACGGAGTGTCTCGTCCCACGATCGTGGCTGCTGCTGAAAACCTCAGACGCCACGGTCGTGGGATGAAGGTGCATCCCTAGATCCCACGGTGGTAATTTAACATGGTGTTTTCAACGAACGACTGCATGGGTAGTAAATGGGGTTTCTAGTTGGATAACCAATATCATTGTATAAATAGTGTTCAGCACATATTTATGTATTGTATTATGTTTTATTCATACGTTTTTAACAATAAAATAGGCCTACGTTAAAAGAAGGAAAAAACCTAGCACGATATGCATTCGCGCGCGGGATTTAAACGCTTACCACGTAAGTTTTAACAAAAATAAACAACTTTTACAACAACCAAAGAGAATTACGCGTGTTATTATTAGAACCACGACCTTTTCTCATTTACACATTTAAAACCACAATACTCACCACTTTTACAACAATCAAAGACAATTACGCGTGTTATTATTAGAACCACGACCTTTTCTCATTTACACATTTAAAACCACAATACTCACCACTTTTACAACAATCAAAGACAATTACGCGTGTTATTATTATTAGAACCACGAGTTACCACACTAACTGTATGTTTGATTTGTATGTCGTTCCCTGCCCTTGTCCATCCATACTCTATTTCAACATACCTATTGTCTTCGACCATCGAGGTATGATCTTACGCAATTTAATGCTATTTCCCTAATGCCATAGCATTCCAACCTTTTCACTAGGGTGGTCAACACAGTCAAATACCTTGGTCAGATCCATCAACACAGACATTGTTACATTGCCCTTATCTATATTGTCAATTATTGATTGACCACTTGATGTAAGTTTTCATTCAAATACAATTTTAAAAAATAAACAAATTAATAAATTTTATATCCAAAGAGTACCCTTAAAAAATATTTTGACATGTAAAAAGTTCCCTTGAACTATGAACATGGTTTTTCAATTTGTTTGTATTTGCTCATCTACAGCTTGGCATTTCTTTTGGATTTCATTGCTTTTTGTTGTGTAAGGTTTGGCTGTATTTAAAAAAAAAAATTGGGGTGGGATCTCATTACTATATCAAGTTCCATTACAAAATGATTTGTTAAAATATAATAGTTTTACCAAAGTCGATTTAAATGCTATAGTATCAAAAGACTTGTTTTTTGCACACAATGTAGGTGATCATTGTCAAGAAACTGTAGTTACTTGTTGATTGATAGGCACCTAGAAACCTTTTTTCCACACGAGATCCTAAATAAAACTTTGACAGATTTCATTTAATCTGTTGTATTATTTCCTTAAAACATTCAAAACAAACAAAAGTGGTGAGTATTGTGGTTTAAAATGTATAAATGAGAAAAGGTCGTGGTTCTAATAATAACAGCGTAATTCTCTTTGATTGTTGTAAAAGTGGTGAGTATTGTTGTTTTAAATGTGTAAATGAGAAAAGGTCGTGGTTCTAATAATAACACGCGTAATTCTCTTTGATTGTTGTAAAAGTGGTGAGTATTGTTGTTTTAATTGTGTAAATGAGAAAAGGTCGTGGTTCTTATAATAACATGCTTAATTCTCTTTGATTGTTGTAAAAGTTGTTTATTTTTGTTAAAACTTACGTGGTAAGCGTTTAAATCCCGCCCGCGAATGCATATCGTGCTAGGTTTTTTCCTTTTTTTTCCTTCTTTTAACGTATTTTATTGTTAAAAAACGTATCAATAAAACATAAAACAAAACATAAATATGTGCTGAACACTATTTATACAATGATATTGGTTATTTCCAACTAGAAACCCCATTTACTACCCATGCAGTCGTATGTTGAAAACACCATGTTAAATTACCACCGTGGGATCTAGGGATACACCTTCATCCCACGACCGTGGCGTCTGAGGTTTTCAGCAGCAGCCACGATCGTGGTTCGAGACTCGGCCTTTTTATAAACCCAAAGCTATAGGCCTAGGCCTACTAGGGCCTAGGCCCTAGCGGAAATCCCGTGGACCTTGCCCTCCCTAGGCCATAGCCCTTAGTCAACTAGGCCTAGGCCCTACGCGGGTTGGGCTGGGTGGGGTGATGGCGCATTGTAAAGTTTCAACTATAATTGATGTTATTTGTTTAATTAGGCCTAGGGCCTAGCCTACCAGTGGATTTTTGCTGGAAAAACTAAGTTAGGGGGCTTGGGGGGGGGGGGGGGGGGGTGGCGCGAAGCACCGTGGCGAGGTTACTTACACCAGAGTCGATAAAGAAGTTTCCCCTTTGGGGAGGTCCCCTTACTCCCAAGTCAAAACGGAATCTAACGCTCTGCGCGCTGAGAGCGGCTCCAATGTGAAACTAATAAAAGCACTGCACGCTAAATACGGTCAGTAGATTATCGATGTGCAGTGACGCTGAAATCAACAAACAACAGACGAAACGTCAAACTTCAATTTTATTTCAATCATACTAGCCCTGGGCCCTAGTCTTTTAAAACGATTTACTTTTGATTTATTATTGTACTATAAAGTGTTGCGCAGGCGTCACTGACATTTTCGTGCGAAATAATTTGAGATATGCCTTGTTCAAGCCTAACGGACGTAAGTGTAGCCTAGGCCCAAGGCCACAATACAGTTTTCAGACGTAAGTACGCCTTTGGCACTCAAATTGAAATCTTGAACAATACATATTGTCGGCCTAGCTCCTAAGCTTAGGTCTACTCCATCAGAAATATCCTCATTAATTAAGAGAGTTTGCTTTATGCCAAAACATTCGCCAACATTCGATCGTATTTAATATTTTGACGTTTCCGCCATTTGTCGTCATCGACTGTTAACTACTAGTAGAAAAGTGACGTACTTTTATTGAAGTAGTTCCATCAATCGTCACACAGAGTCGCGCGGAACGTTAGATTCCCAACGCCAAAAACCGACTTTTTATTTAACCCAGGGCGGTATAGGGAGTTGGAGGACCTCCCCAACGGGGAAACTTCTTTATCGACTCTGCTTACACCACTTATAGGTTAGGTCGGCCATGGCCCATGGGGGGGGGGGGCATTGTTTTAAATTTTATTTTTTCAAATTCGGCCATAATACGGTAATGTTCATGATTACCGGGTAGGCCTACAGTTGTTATGGGAAAAGTTTGGATTCTGGGGCACTCTTCTAGTTGGAGGGATCCCAACTTTTCAACAGACCGTGTTTTTGCTGTCAAATTAAGCATCATTCACAATTAGTTCTAAGGCGTAAGGCGCAAGGCCTAAGGCGAAATATTTTATATTGCCGAGTATGTGTTTCAATCAGAACGTTCACAACACGTTCCAAGTCGCAAGGCGTATGGTTTATGTCGTAACGAATTGCCCAAAATCCAATTCTTACGACAGGTTTCGTACAACGAGCCAATCACGAACAAGGAAACTCCCCACTCCTGCCTATTTCATTCCACAGCTGGTTGTACGCGCATGCGCAATATGCAGAAGCAATTAAAAATGGCATGGTTGTTCTGAACGCCTAGCATTTCTTAGGACTTACGCCTTAGACCTTGCGCCTTACGCCTTAGAACTAATTGTGAATGATGCTTTAATAAAAAAAAACTTCAAAACCTTTAACGTCGCTATTTTAATCAAAAGTCCTTTGACGTTTAAAGTACCGGTGTCCGGTACTTTATATTTTCAATAGCAATGTTAAAGGTTTAGTAGGTAGGCTAGGCCCCCTAGAATATTTTTTTGAAAACGTAAAAAAACGTGTTGAAAAGTTGGACCCCCCCAACTACAAGAGTAGGCCTACTGATTCTGGTAGGCCTACAATGGTTGATTTTTAACATTGCAACCGTGCTGAAAAATCTTGGCAATGTAAAATCTTGTGCCTAATGTAAGATCTTGTATTATTCTTGCCAAGATCTTGCCAAGTTGTTGCGACTATCTTGACAACATCTTCCGAACATCTTGTCAAGCTCTTGGCAAGATTGTGGTTGCGGATGGTCTAGTTAAATGCGGTAGCCTACTTGTTGCAATTTCAATACACACTACCCTATGCCGCCTTATTCGATGTTTATCCGTGGTTTGTTAATCTAGGCCTTGTGAACATAAATCAATTAGGCATGCCTGCAGGCTAGGGCAAACACAGGCCTAGCTCTAGGCCTATAGTGCAAGGCATAAGACTTATTAGTCAACTGTCACCTAGGCCTAGCCTAACATAACAACATAACAATTCTTTATGATTACAAATGGGCCCTTTGTTAAAAACGATTTTTTTCTTAAACAAAATTCATTGTCTTTAAATTGTTAAATTGTGTGTTTTGTTGTTGATTGCTAGTGACATTCTCAGCCTATTTCCACTTTATTACTTATTGTGAGTTTCATTAAATCGTAACGGATTTGGCTCAAAATGTTAACTGCACGCTAAATACTAGTAGGCCTACCCTACCAGATGTCTGTTTAAAATTTCAGCTCTATCTGTAAAGCCGTTCGGCCGTTCTTCAGCAAAGTCACTCATTCACCTAGACAAAAAACAGATCTAGTGCCTGAGTTGTGTTGTAGCATTAGTAGGGTGACCATCCGTCCCGAAATTCTACCTACCTCTCGTCCCAGTGTCCCCAAATACCTTTTTGTCCCGGATTTGTTTGTCACAAGAAATCAAGAATTAAAATATTTCTTTTCTGTAAAAAAAGTTAATTTTTCAGTATTCTTCTAGGCTTTTAGCGCAAAGTGCTGTTCGTTATCTTTCATAAGTATTCGCTCGCGCAGCAGCAGGCAACAGTATTCTTGCAACGTGAGACAAGACCACGCGCTCGCCGCCTTCCCAACCCACTCCACTCTCGAGTTGCAACCTTGAGACAGCCTAGGCAGAGGCTACTATAGGCCTACTGTGCGGTGCACGCGGGGTTACATTGTCTTGTCAAATACTATAATAGTCTTGTCAGTCTGCCTCTAATTGAATTACTGTTTGGTTCTGTCTTGTCAGTGATATTTACTATGTTTACATGGGAGACTGAGTCCGGTACAGTACTGAAACTCGGGGAAAATCTAACCTTCATTTTAGCATCCATTTACATGACGAGCACTTAACCAGAACTGGACCGAATCTCGGTCTAGCATCGACCCATCTAACGGCGACTGCCCAATGAACCCAGCCGTCACAGTACCAAATTTGACCTGTTTTAAATGTTTACATGTGGTACCTACTGAGACCACGAACCGTACTCAACTCCGGAAAGGTCCTTCATGTAAACGTAGTAGATCTAATTGTGAGTAGTGGGAGTGGGACACTTCGCAAACACTTATTTTGCGTTGTTGGATGAGCTTTTTTGGTTGACTATTTCTGTCCAGTGATTAGGTACTAAGTTTTTTGTTTGCCCCATGCATACAAAAAAATCACCTACTTTTTCAAGTTCCATTGCAAAATAAATTTTTATAACGTAGGCCTACCTAGTACTAGGGAAACGCCAAAGTCGTTGTTAAACGAGTGAGTGAGCCATGTGTTGAGTACCCGGTAACATTACTTTTCTTCCCCCTACCTTTAGGCCTCCCTAGCCTATCATTGGCTAGAGAGGCGCATTATGGCCTTACAGTTGACGCGCCCGTATACCAACTAAACTTAAAAAACTATTATTTATTCAAATATAATTATCAAACTTAAATGCAAATGTTCCCGGGTACTCAACACATGACTCGCTCACTCGTCTAACAACGACTTTGGCGTTTCCCAAGTCTAGTTGGCTAAAGCGCCCTTATAGACGAAATGTGGGAGACGAGGGTTCAATCCCCTGTTCGGGAAAGATTTTGTAATTTCTAGATTGTATTTAAAAAATTATTAAACATGTTTTGAAATGCATCTAACGCAGTGTAGTCTATCATCTGACAATACTATGGAAAACATAGCCAGTACGAAATACGTGTAAGTATTGCAAAGTTTACTCAATCTCCGAGCGGAATTTGAGGGTATCTTGAGGTGCAACATTTGATAGACCTTGCATGGGCACGGCATTTCACAGCCAGGTTAATAACAAACAAAAAATATCTTTTCAAAATCTAAAACATTGTCGTTAAAATAATTTCTAGACATTGGAAGCCTATTTTTTAATTTATTATTTCTTGTAGTTTTAAATCGCAATAGATCTTGCTGATTTTGTTAGCAGTTCTCAGTAAACTCGTACCGGATGTCTGTTTAAAATTTCAGCGCAATCTGTTCAGTGATTCGGCTGATTTTCAACGTAATAAGCGCCGTTTGAGTTGAATGGAGATCACTACGTTCGCTGCGCTCACTCGTTTAATAATTGCTATGGTAATACCAATTAACAATAGAATGTAAAATATCTCCTGGCCCAAAGACTTGCTTTTTGTACGCATTGTAGGTGATAATTGTCAAGTTTCTATTGTTGTTAAACACCTGTAAAAGGCTTGTTAAAATCTTTATTTCTATGAATTCTGGCTATCTTTTTCAACTTTTTCTTTCAAAACTCACTACATCACCATTACCGGTACCTAGCCTACTTTAATGTCCATGTAAAATATGAACGTTGTAGCCCCACCCGTTTGGTCAGAATCGGCCCAAATATCACGAAAATGTCGCATAAAAAATCGTTAAAATAGCTAGGGCCTATAGGCCTATGCTTGACGAATATTTCTTCAATTGTAGGCCTGCCCAAAATCGTGGCAGATCTTAGTTCTAGGCCTAATAGATTTCAAAGATCTCCTCCAATTTTCATCAAGATTGCATTGACCATTTGCCCAGTAGAGAGCAAAAAGACAAAAAAACAAACTGAAAAAGCCAAAAAAAAAAAAAAACAACAAAAAACACTCAAGCTATTTTTCTCGGGGTAAGGAATTTGAAGTATTCGCTTCGCTCATCCAATTATTCCAAAACCAAAACGTAAATGTTTGTTCCAAGAATATCATCATCATTATCCATTGCCGTTTCCTACTTCTGGCAGGGTCAGCTTGGGTTTTGCAACCAAATTCTTTCACTTCTTTCTATCCTCCCACAATCGTGCCTCTGCTACATCCTCCCAGCTCTCTCCTCTAGTATGTACGTCTCTTGCTATGGTCTCCTTCCATCTCTTCCTTGGTCTCCCCCTTCTTCTTCCTCCTTCAATCCTTTTCTCATACATTCTCCTGGGCATCCTCTCTTCCGTCATTCGTTTCATATGCCCAAACCATCTCAGCCTTGTCCTTCCCATCCTGTCACCTAACTTCTCCACCCCAAGCATCTCTCTGATGTTCATATTTCTAATTCTATCTCTTCTTGTCTTGCCCACTGTGCTCCTAAGGAATCTCATCTCCGCCGCCTGTATTTGTCTTTCTTCTCTATCATATCATAGTCCAGGTTTCTGCCGCATATGTGAGGATCAGTATGAAGTAGGTCTTGTATAGTGTTATCTTGCACTGTATGGGTATTTCCCTATCCCACACCAGGCCTTTTACACATTGGTAGAAGTTACTTGCCTTTTGTATTCTGTTGGTTATTTCCTTTTTTATCTTCCCGCTTGCCATTATTTCATTTCCTAGGTATCCAAAACTCTCCACCACTTCCAGGGTTTCTTCTCCAATCTTGATTTCTGCATGATAGTTCCTTACGTCTCCTTCTCCTGGCATAATAACAACCTTGCTCTTGCTCATGCTTATCTTCATGCCGGCCTCTTCAATGTGCCTCTTGCAGAGGCTGTGTATCTCTGGAGTACCTCCTCATAATCTGACCACACCACAAAATCATCGGCATACAGCATAACCTCTACCTCCTCCGTTTCCTCCATCTTTACCTTGTTGTGGATGTCATCATCACTATTATAAATAGCCAGTGGTGACATCACACTTCCCTGCCTCAGCCCTTTTGTTATTTGGAACCACCCTGACATCCCAAACTGTGTTTTTACACAGCTTTCACATACTATGTATACATACTTCTAATCCTGTCTATCAGTCCTTTGTCCACTCCTTTTCTTTCCAAGCTTTCCCACACTACATTCCTTGGCTCACTATCATACGCCTTTTCTATGTCTAGGAAGACCATACTCATTTTCTTCCCATCTCCCAACTTTTCTCCATAGCTTGTCGAAGTACAAATATCGGGTCTTTAGTCGATCTTCCCCATCGAAACCCATATTGTTCTTCATGGTCCACCTCTACTATCATCCTTCTGTCTAAATTCTTTCATATATCTTTGATGTATGGCATAGCAGGGTAATGATGCCTCTGTAGTTGCCACACTTTTTTCTATCTCCTTTCTTGTATATTGGTCCAACTCCTATATTGGAACTCCTTTCTCCCAATCTCTTGGCACCTTCTTTTCTCTCCAATACCACTCTGATCACTCTGTATAGCCAATGCATAACAACTGGGCCTCCAGCTTTGATCATTTCCACCACCAGTTCGTCAACTCCTGCAGTCTTCCCATTCTTCATCCTTTTTAATGCCATCTCCACTTCTTGCCAGGTCGGTCCATTCTCATCTGCTTCTTCCGTCTCCCCTTCCAACTCTACATCTCTGTCTTCTGTTTCTGCTCCCGCATTCAGCAATTGATTGAAATACTCTTTCCAAGTTTCCTTGATCTCCTCTGCATCTGTAATGAGTCTCTCCGAGTCATCCGTTAGGTACCTTTGTCCCCCTCTTCTCTTCCTCTTCACTATACCATTCAATCTTCTTGTTTCCTTCTGCATCTTTCTCCAGTTTCTTAGCAAACTTCTTCCAATCTTCTGCTTTCTCTTCTTTAACCGTTCTTTGTGCTTCCTCTTTGCATTTTTGTAAGCTTCTCGCTTCTCATCTGTTCTGTCTTTCATGTACTCCCTCCATGTTCTATTTTTCAGTTGTACTTTCTCCTTTACTTTGTCGTTCCACCAACTTGTTACTGTCTCTTTTCTTACCCCTCTTGTTCTTCCACACTCTCCTCTGTTGCCTGCACCAGTGCTCTCTTAAACTCTCCCCATTCTTTCTCCACTCCCTGGATCTCTCCCTTTGGAATCTCTTTTCTAATCCTCTGTTGATATTTCTCTTACTGACGTCTCACTTAATTTCCTTACTTTGAGTTTCCTTTCTAAATACTCTTTTCTCTTTCGTACACTTTCCTCTATTTGGATATCTGCTACTAACAGCCTATGATCCCCATCTAGTACTACGCTTGGGATGACCTTTACATCCTTCAGACTCCTATGCTTGTCTTTACTAACAACCACATAGTCTATCTGTGTCTTCTGTTGCCCGTTCCAACTATACCTGGTAATTTTGTGGCTGTCCCTTTTTTGGAACCACGTGTTTTCAATTACTAGGAAAACGCTCAGTTGGATGCGTTGATAAGCGAGCATGTGCTATATAATTTGTTGATGGTCCAAATTTCAACCTGATCTGAATCTTCGTGCTACCGCTATCATGAGCCAAAACAGCTTCAGCTTTGTGCGACTTTTCGTTGCCGTGGTAACGTTACTTTTGATAAAATGTAATTTCCATCTACACTACCTATCGGATCAAAATAAAATTTACATATTCGTGACCGGACGGACATTCTAAATGATTTGGCCACCTCAGATTTTGTCGCCGTTAAGTTTGAAAAAAAAACTTTCGATTAACTTTAATGTAACTTTTTAACTTTTTGAACGATTTTGCCACAAAACTAATGGCATTCAATCGAGAATGAAGCTGGCGGATGGTCCAAATTTCAACTCGATCCGAGCCTCCGTTTGAACGTTATGGCGAGACATACAAACAAAAACCAAACCAAAAAAAAACCCCAAAAAAAACAAAAACAAAACCAGTGACTATTTTTTCCGGCAGAGTCAAATGGAAACGCTCGCTTCGCTCGCTTAACCAGGTCGTTTGTGGCACACAGGTCTAACAGCCTTTCTCCCTGTGTTTCTCCTACCGTACCCATACTTTCCAATTACTTCCTCGTAACCCTGTCTTTCATCACCAACCTGGGCATTGAAATCTTCCAGGATGATCTCTTCTACCAATCATATCGTCCAGATGTTCTTCGAACTCATCCTTTGCTTCCTCCGAATATATCCAACCAAAAATTGAAAACGATTATGTTAGGCCTATTTCATGTTTTATAATCATCCATTTCCCATTACAATCAAAAGTGACTAAAATAGTAGGGCCTACCTTAAAAAAATGTTGAGAAAAAATCCTTGCAGGGCAATTTTTTAGAGGGCCTTGCCCCGCCAGCCCCCCACGCTTCGGTGCTATGGTGCCCTGTATTTGTTTTGTCCTGGATTTTATTTTCAGGAATATGGTCACCCTAGCTATTAGCCTAGGACCTATGTTAGGTGGTATCGTCGATGAGTGCATATTTATTTGTACGGTCTCCACAATTTGATTGTCAGCGTACAAATCTGTAACGTCTGGGGTCTAGGGTCAAAGGCCGCAAGGCGCAAAGCCTTGGTGGGGGGCCTGGGGGCTGCAAACCCCAAGCAAGGGAAAAACAAGGGAAAATGAAAAAAAAATGGTGGAACAGTACCGATTTTCAGCTATGTCCCACTCTTTCTGGCAAGACACACTTTTATCCTGCTTTTTCGAAAATCCAAGATCTCAACTTGCCCTATTATTAGGCCTATTTATTATATTTTTGAATCCCAATTGCAATACTCTTTATTTACCTCCATAGGCGTTACTTTGCTGGCAAGCATTGCACATGCTCGACTCGTCTGGATGGGAAGGTGGTCATTGTGACAGGTGCTAATTCAGGCATTGGATTTGAAGTTGCATTAGAACTTGCACTTAGGGGTGCCCAGGTTCTCTTGGCTTGTCGTGATCCTATTGAAGCTCAGAAAACATGCCTGCACATTATTCGCAAGACAGGGAATTCTTCCGTCAAATACATGCACCTCGATCTTAACTCATTTGAGAGCATCAGAAAGTTTGTGGATTCATTTAGAAAGCGTATGTTTCAGTAGGCGGAGGCCTGATGTTATTTTTTTCTGTCCAAACTTATTTCATTGTGTATCTGTCTATAGGTTTTGTAAGGTTTTGTAGGCTATTTGAATTATGATATGATCACAAATTAGGTAGGCCTATAGGCCTAAGCTAATTGTGAATTGGTTATTGGAATTAGATTAGGTCTGTAGAGGAAAAGATCAATGTATAGGGCATAGGCCTACTATTATTTCCATTGAGCCAATTAATATTACAGCAGGCCTATTTAAATTAACGACTTGTGTATACCTATTCGTACGGTCAGCCGGAAGAATATTATTGTAGGCCTACTAATCGCACAGTCAGATCCAACATATATGCCTATATTGAATTTAAAATAGAAACATTTAAGTTTTTTTAGTTTTTTATTGTTAATAAAACTTACAAAGGTTTTAAAACGTTTCTATTTTTGGCAAAACTCTGTTTCAGTTAAAAGTTCTTTATATTTAAAATAAACGGTTTTGTAGTTTGTTTTGTTAGTAAAACAGCAATAATCCACCAACAGTCCCAACACCATCAATCCACCTATTATTATTGTTACGGCACGGCTACAGCCAATCAAATCATTGACTGTTGGCCTACGACTAATTTTGCACTATTTTGTATTTTTCCAGCTGACCGTACGACTATCTACCGGGTTAAATTAATATACGGCCTAGGTAGCATGTTCATTGTAATAGTTTTTGGATAATGGTGTAGGCCCTACAATTATTTATTTCACAACATTCTGTTCTAATTTCTAAGCACTTTATCAACCGTTAGTGATAGGTAGGCCCTAGAACTAGCCAAAGAAGATAGGTCTTTAATTTTTGTACAATGCTAATCTAGAGGCCTGTTTACACTGCTCGACTAGTCCAGGTAGGTACTCCATACTTGCCTACTATACTGTAACTGTAGTACCTAACTAATAAAAGTTGGTCATTAAAGTCAAGGTTGAGTGACCGGCAATAGTAGGCCTAATTGTTTTACAATTAGTTAACCCCTGTTTTAGTTGAAACACCAAATACTGTAGGCCCTAACAGGGATATTCACATATTCATTCTAGGTAAGTTAAGGCCTAATTTAGTTATGCATAAAGAATTTTTTTAGGCCTTGGATACGAATATGGATATAGGCAGTGGCGTATCCAAGGGGGGGAGAGGGGGGAGAAAACCCCCCCTTTTGAAAAAAAAAGTGTACAGGAGAAAATAAAATAACTACAAATTACCATCTAACTAAAGGAGGATTTTAGTAGATACAAAGTTGGTTATTTTGATGCTTTAAAACGCACAGATTTTCACCAAAATGACCTTAAAAGAAAAAACTTTTAGATTAAAAACATGATTTTGAGATAAAAAGTTGGTCATTGTGATGCTTTAAAACGCACAGATTTTCACCAAAACGACCTTGAAGAAGAAATTTTTCCGGGGGGCAAGCCCCCCGGAGCCCCCACTTATCCTTCGGCACATCTATGAAAAAATTGGTTGAACCCCCCCTTTATGAATTCCTGGATACGCCACTGGATATAGGCCTACCGTGGACATGGATCTCTAAGTAAAATATGTATCTACTTTTTGTATAGTAGCTACTAGGCTACATAGTTGTCTTATGTTAAGTTAGTATAATAATAAAACTAGGAAAACGCTAAAGTCCCGCCGCGTTGATGGATGAGCTTTTTAAAGTTTTTAGTTTGCGTGGGATATCTTTACTTTTGCAAGTGCTTTGTTTTGCTGCCTACGCATTGTAGGTGATTGTTGTCAAGTTTCTATTGTTACTTGTCAATTGGTATTATTTACCGTAAAAAACTTATATTAAAAGCTTTATTTCTATGGATTCTGGCTAACTTTTTCAACTTTTTCTTTCAAAAGGTACTACATCACCATAACCTTAATGTGCATGTATAATATGAACCTTGTAGCCCCACCCGTTTGGTCAGAATTGGCCCAAATGGCACGAAAATATCGCACAAAAAATCAAAAAACTTATATTAAAAGCTTTATTTCTCTGGATTCTGGCTAACTTTTTCAACTTTTTCTTTCAAAATGTACTACATCACCATAACCTTAATGTCCATGTATAATATGAACGTTGTAGCCCCACCCGTTTGGTCAGAATTGGCCCAAATGGCACGAAAATATTGCACAAAGAATCGAAAAAAATCGTAAAAGTACGGTATTCATGAGAAATATTTCTTCGATTGTACCCAAAAACAATACAGCTCTAAGTTCAGAGATTTCGAAGGTCTCGTCAAATTTTCATCAAGATCGGATATGCCGTTTGCCCGGTAGAGAGCGAACAAACAGACAAAAAAACAAACAACCAAAAAAAAAACACCCGAGCTAAATTTTTTGGGGGTCAGTGAAATTGAAGTCTTTGCTTCGCTCATCCAATTATATAGGCCTATTTTGTATCTACTGTAGCCTGTAGGTAGGTAGGCCCTACTAGGTACCGGTACGTTAGAATATGGTACATAGTCATAGTCTTATGTAATATTATGAAGCCTATCCAGGCTCAAATCTTAGCATGTAATTAACTAGGAAAACGCTAAAGTCCCGCCGCGTTGATGGATGAGCTTTTTAAAGTTTTTAGTTTGCGTGGGATATCTTTACTTTTGCAAGTGCTTTGTTTTGTTGCCTACGCATTGTAGGTGATTGTTGTCAAGTTTCTATTGTTTCTTGTCAATTGGTATTATTTACCGTAAAAAACTTATATTAAAAGCTTTATTTCTATGGATTCTGGCTAACTTTTTCAACTTTTTCTTTCACAAATTACTACATCACCATAACCTTAATGTCCATGTATAATATGAACGTTGTAGCCCCACCCGTTTGGTCAGAATTGGCCCAAACGGCACGAAAATATCGCACAAAAAATCAAAAAACTTATATTAAAAGCTTTATTTCTATAGATTCTGGCTAACTTTTTCAACTTTTTCTTTCAAAATGTACTACATCACCATAACCTTAATGTTCATGTGTAATATGAACGTTGTAGCCTAACCCGTTTGGTCAGAATTGGCCCAAATGGCACGAAAATATCGCACAAAAAATCAAAAAAAATCGTAAAAGTACGATATTCATGAGAAATATTTCTTCGATTGTACCCAAAAACGTGGCAAGTCTAAGTTCAGAGATTTCGAAGGTCCTGTCAAATTTTCATCAAGATCGCACATGCAGTTTGCCCGGTAGAGAGCGAACAAACAGACGGAAAAACAAACAATAAAAAACAACAAAAAAACACCCGAGCTAAATTTTTTGGGGGGTCAGTGAAATTGAAGTCTTCGCTTCACTCGCTTCGCTCGCTACGCTCATCCAAATATCTACTTGTTATCATTTGTCTATGGCTGCAATAAACAATAAAAAAATATTAAGATGCTCTCCTCCGCGAATTTAGCACAGGCGGCTCTGGCGAAAAGAAACCTTAGAAGATGTGGATCAAACTAAGGACCAAGTTACCCGAGGAGCCAATCAAAATTCACATCTAGCCCTGTGCTGTGCTCGCTGTCACAACAACTTCAGTAGATCGTAGGCATATTGTTCCTGGATATAGTATTTGTTTACAGTAGGCCTACACCTTGAAAAGTACGGATTTACACATCCCAATATTTTCATTTAGTCGATTTAGCCCATGTCGAATTTAGGGTTGCCATAATGTAAGTTGTAAACTCAAGGTAGAGGGACAAATCTTTTCAGGCCAGAATAGCACGGGGGTTTGGGAGGAGCGCCCCCCAACAATAGCGCCGCAGGTGATTTAAAAAAAAAACGGCTTTAAGAGTGCATTCTGAGCATTTCAGAAAAAAATACCGGACTGAATGAATGAAAATATTGTCATTTTTGTGGTTCAAATCCCAGAAAACCACAAAAAATGCATTGGGAATTGAAAAATGCTTCGTCCAAAATTAGGCTTACCCACAAGCAAGTTTTAACTACTCATGACTATTATCTACTAATGCACTTAAATAATTGCAATAAAAATATGAACAAATTATTTTACAGAGTAACTTAGCAGATTGGACTGCCTTTTAAACTGGAGAAATACAAACCATCTCTATAACCCTAGAGTTGGGATATATGTTTAACCTTGGTTTTAATCTGCTCTACACACATTATTAACAAAGTAAACAGACCAAGAATTAGACAGAATTAAATTGGTGTCTGCATTGCTCAATTGGTAAGAGCATGGCTCGGACAGCCAAGGTCCCGGGTTCGATCCCCGGTGTAGTCACTTTGGTAATTTCTGTCTAAAGTCTACACCGCTGAACTCACTTTTTAATTTCGGATTCCATTGAGGACTGAACGAGTGCATTGACATCACCGTGACGTTTCAATGCGAACTACCTACATGCGCACTCGGTGCATGCCAATGGAAAACGCCATTTCATACAACACCATATAGTCGCCTACTATAAAACCAAGGTCAAAAGTCAGAAGTTTTTTAACTTCTGATTTGGACTAAGTCCATCAAAGTCATCAGTTCGTGTCTTAGAAGTTTGTAAACAGTGACTTTGGAGCCGTCCTAGCAACGAAGCACATAATAAATTCAGAGTGGTTCTGAATCGGCCTTGTTGATTCTGGCGTTGATCCGCGGGTGTTCGCACTGTCCATACCACTGATTGCTATATTTCCTATTAAAAATATCGATCTTTGGTTGGTTATCGCTCACTCGTTGATTTGCGGGGCCTACAGGGCTGTCTTGGTGGTTTAATGACCCCCACTGAAAATCAGTTATATGACTCAGTGTGTAGACTCTAAATACAATTTATTTATTTGTATTTATTTAAACATATACCGGTATATATTACTTCTTTTGTTATTGGATGAGCGTAGCGAAGATTCCATTCTACTACACTGGAGAAAAAAAATCCGTAATGTTTTTTTCTTTTTTTCTTTCTGTTTGTATTATTGTGTGTCTGTTAGCACGATTCCGGCTAAACCGATACTCCAATTGCGATGAAATTTTATGGAGGCCTTCGAAATCTCTGAACCAAGAACTGCCACGTTTTTGAGCGCAATCGAATCGGCCTTGTTGATTCTGGCGTTGATCCGCGGGTGTTCGCACTGTCCATACCACTGATTGCTATATTTCCTATTAAAAATATCGATCTTTGGTTGGTTATCACTCACTCGTTGATTTGCGGGGCCTACAGGGCTGTCTTGGTGGTTTAATGACCCCCACTGAAAATCAGTTATATGACTCAGTGGGTAGACTCTAAATACAATTTATTTATTTATTTATTTATTTAAACATATACTGGTATATATTACTTCTTTTGTAATTGGATGAGCGTAGCGAAGATTCCATTCCACTACACTGGAGAAAAAAATCCGTAATGTTTTTTTTTTCTTTCTGTTTGTATTATTGTGTGTCTGTTAGCACGATTCCGGCTAAACCGATACTCCAATTGCGATGAAATTTTATGGAGGCCTTCGAAATCTCTGAACCAAGAACTGCCACGTTTTTGAGCGCAATCGAAAAATTATTTCTCATGAAAATCGCAATTTTACGATTTTTTTTTATTAAAAAAAATGTCTTCGACTTATAACACCTACATGCTTATCCGAATGTAATGATTTTTTCACAGAACCTTAATTTTATGAATGTATATATTCGTGTGAAATTTGAGCGCAATCGAAAAATAATTTTTCATGAAAATCGCAATTTTACGTTTTTTTATTTTTTTTAATTTTACATTTTGACTTATAACACCTACATGCTTTATCCGATTGTAACGATTTTTATACAGAACCTTAATTTTATGAATTAATATATTGGTGTGAAATTTGAGCGCAATCGAAAAATAATTTCTCATGAAAATCACAATTTTATGCTCTTTTTCGTTTAAAAAAAATTACGCTCATCCAACAACGTGCCTGAAAAAGCGTTTGCAAAGCTTCCTAGTTAGTTTTGTTTTCAAAATATATTTGGCTTAAAAAAGTGCTATGTAATTAGCATGAAACGTTGTTGGATGAGCGTAGCATTTCACTACACTGGGGAAAAAAATCCGGAATGCTTTTTTTTCTTTCTTTCTTTTTTTGTATATTTGTGTGTCTGTAAGCACAATTCTGGCTAAACCGATACTCCAATTGCGATGAAATTAGGTGGAGGCCTTCGAAAACTCTGAACTTTACACTGCCACGTTTTTGAGCGCAATCGAAAAATTATTTCTCATGATAATCGCAATTTTACGATTTTTTTTTTAAAATTTCGACTTATAACACCTACATGAGCACTTTATTTGATTGAAAAGATTTTTTCACAGAACCTTAATTTTATGAACTAATATATTCGTGTGAAATTTGAGCGCAATCGAAAAATTATTTCTCGTGAAAATCGTAATTTTACGCTTTTTTCGTATTTAAAAAATTACGCTCATCCAACAACGCGCCTGAAAAAGCGTTTGCGAAGCTTCCTAGTCTAAATAAATAGCTCCTACACGGATAACCGAAAGCTACATATTAATGAACATAATTAACCCGCGAGTAGTCGCACGTGGTCATTTAGACCGATTTTTTTCCAGCTGACAACTGACATTTGTATACGGTTCTCATTCGGGAACCCTGTACCTCCATCTACCTTCCTAAAATACCTATCACCAGTGACTGACGGTAAAACGAGTCAGTGTTTTGAAGAACTTCAGCAAGAATAATTCCTTTGTTCAGTTCAGACGCCCGGTCGTTTCGACTCTGCGCGACTTCTAAGGTTAGCAAAAATATGAGTGTGCTCCACCATTATCCTCAATGGTGTGAAAAAATAGTTTGACTAATAAATCAAAATACATGTCCGAAAATGTTTGGTGTAACTATAACAAGTTAATAGGTACCGGTACTAAATTTAGCCTGTATTATCAATAAAAACTGTAGTAAAGTAAATCAATAATCACAAAAAAGTTTCAATCTTCTCTTTTTTGTAATATGCATTTATATCGA
The DNA here is from genome assembly GCA_024449915.1 of Sweltsa coloradensis. NCBI lineage: Eukaryota > Metazoa > Arthropoda > Insecta > Plecoptera > Chloroperlidae > Sweltsa > Sweltsa coloradensis. The sequence goes on from JAMZAV010000715.1 coordinate 22,673, forward strand.
CCAATAAACGTCATCATACTTATGCCTGATTTATTATTAGGTACCCTTAAAGATATCATAGAAATAATAAAATTAAGTGTTCATTGATAATCAAAACATTGACATCGACTTATTTGACAATAATAGCTGGGTCGGTCTAAACGTCCGCGCGCGACTACTAACGTAACAAACGGACTCGAGTACTCTGGGGTTAACAACTGTGAAAGCCTTCATTTAACTTTATATATTTATTTATTTTGTCTTCCTATCACATTTTGTTAGTTTGTGAGTGTGGTGGTAAATAAACTTTTGTTCTGTTCACAGTTGATTGCAAGCTATATGCTCTGGTAAACAATGCGGGTGTATTTTACTATCCTCAATCAGCAACCAAGGATGGATTTGATGTGACATTCCAAACTAACTATCTTGGTATGTAGGCCATTATGAACACCCATAAATAGAAGAAACTCTAGGGTTGGGATCTATTTTCTATTTTATTACATTCTTTGGAGATTTTATAAAACCCAATAAAATAGTTTAGGCCCTAACCCTGGATTGGCATAATTATGACGGGCCAAGATTGATAGGAACTAACAGTTTACCTTGAAAGTGTTAGACAGTTGTGTTAGTACCTACGTACGCTTTCCAGATTGTTATTGTCGGATATTGCACCTGCCTCGACAATTATTGCGAATGCGTCAATTTTATATTCTAAAATGATGTTTTTAAACTCTTATGTATTTTGCTTCGGTGAGTCCACCTGCGTTCCAAAACATAAATTTACAATTTTTACAATTGCCTTTATAAGGGCAGGTTCTGTCTCTACTAGCTCCATTGGGCATGTTGACGGCAGTCTTATCCTCCTGGCACGCGTACTCCACCACCTTGCCTTATCTGCTTGATGTTATGATAACTTCCTTGCTGAGACTCGGTAATTTGTACGGACGCGACTGCCACTGCCTGGCAAGTATAAAAATTAATGTTATGTAGTTGTAATAGGCCATTGTAAATTTTAATTAATGCATTTTTTCTGTGGCCTTAATAATATAAAAGTGATTTTATGGAAATCAATCCAGAAATTCAAAATCCATCTCAGCGGGGTATCGAACCCCGGCCTCCCAATTGCCGGTTGGGTGCTTTACCCCTAAGCTACCAAGACGGTTAACTTCATAACATCTGGATTGTTGGTGCATTGTAGATCTGAATATAGATTGGAATAGTACTGCAGCAATTCTGCTGCCTTTGAACTAACAATCTAAACAGTAAACACGATTTAGGCCTATAGGCCTAATGTCATTACCTAATGCAGGTATAAGTGAGGGTTTATTTCTCAATTTCATTTATCGGGAAACACTCCCGTAGGTGTAATTGATTTTATGGAAAAAAATTAAAAATCCATCTCAGCGGGGTATCGAACTCGGGTCTCCCAATTGCCGGTCGGATGTTTTGTCCCTAAGCTACCGAGATGGTTAACTTCAAACATCTGGATTGTTGGTGCATTGTGAATCTGAAGAGATTTTTATTTCTGGATTGATTTCCATAGAATCAATTATTCAATTCCCGATTAATGAAATTGAGAAATTTAAGTGGTTTAATACTTCGACTAGGGATTTTAAGCCCCATTTTCCCATTTTTAATAAATTTTAGATAGGCGGAGCCGCGGAGGCCGGCGAAGGAGGAGGGCGGGGCAGGATTTTACAACAAAAATCATAATTTGTACTTATGACCGGCCGACGAATAATTAACAACGGTTTTATTCTCACTCTCGCATTTAATGACCCGGCACTTCCACCATGTGTAACAAACAAGATGTCTTAATACAGCCTGGGACCCAGCACCTCCACCAAAATTAAGCACTTTTCGAAAATTATCGGCCTAATTTGTTAGCCCGTGTTTGTGTAGGCTCCGAAAGTGATAACAAAATAACATTTCATCTATAAAAATTTACTTAACGTTTTGCAAATTTAATAATCTTTATCCGTCCACTACACGTTTAAACGTCCCATCCCTTACTTTGACCATGGGAAAGAAATGAACCTGGATCTCTAGTTTCGCGGCAATAGATACAAATGCTCTCGGGAGACAATCCTGAAAGTGATAATAATCAATGTGTTGTAGATGTGTTGAATGTGTACACCCCGAGCGAGGATAGACCGTAATATTGTGACAAGCATGATAATTTTAGTCTCCTTTTATGTTTATTGTTTTTTACATTCAGCAATTTATGTATCAAAGTTTTTCAAGCCTCCCGGTAGTGAGGAGTTATTCGTTACTGTTTACATGGACTGCTCAAAAGATGAAAACTTGAAACAATCTACCTCCCACTCGGAGTGCAAAAGCCGGTACCGTAGCTATCAGCAAATGGCGAACACTAGGGATGCACATCAATACTTTTGTCATTATTGATTATCAAAATGGCAATGTCATTATCGAATCGATATTATCGATAATATCGATACCACCAATAAAGCCTGTTCCTACCTAGGGGAACCTCAAGTGTGGCAAGTGTAAGTCAAAACAAAACAATCACGTTCCGTTTGCTGTCTTCGATGTCATGTGTTTGGCTTCCGTTATTGACTGATAGGTCAATTCCAAACATAAATCTCGAGTGTGACACCATCAGCCCAGCCAGTGCACGGCACAACGTGAGATAATCTCCGTAGAGTTTAGTTCATGCCACTATTGACAAATTATTTGATATTTCGATAACCGATAATTAATTTTGGTTATCGATTATCGAAATAATATCCATTATTGATTATTGATCGATAATATCGATTATCGTGTGCATCCCTAGCGAACACTATACCTAATTTAAATAAAAAACTTCAATTTATGTCCTTCTGTTTAGGTCCCTATCTTCTGACTCGTTTGTTACTGGACACACTAAAGAAGTCGGGTCACAGTAGAATCGTCAACGTTTCATCTGAAGCTCATGGACTACCCAAGTCTTATAATGTACATGAAACTTTAGTTCGAGCAAGTGTTGAAAAATACAACAAATTCCTTGCATACGGATCTTCCAAGCTGAGTTTAATGCTCTTTACTCGCAAGTTGGCGTATGTGCTGGAACCAACAGAAGTTACTGTAAATGCTGTCAACCCGGGAAACGTCGAGACAAACGTTTATCGTCACTTTCCGTTTCTTGCAAACCCAACTTTGTTTTGGATACAGAAACCTCTGAGGGCCGTCATTGTGAAAACTCCAAGGGAGGGAGCACAGAGTGTCTTGCATGCAGTACTTGCCCCTGAACTGGAAAATATTTCAGGAAAATATATTAGGTAGGTGGTAGACCTGTAGGAGGCTTATGTAGTATATTCCAATGCACAAGGGCCCGGGTTTGAATCTCCCTTCAGGCAGAAGATAAATCCACTCTTGGGTTGGGTAGGTTGTTTTGAATTTCTGTCGAGTTTCTGGCATCGTCCGCAGGTGGATCGTGTCCAACGAGTTGGGTTGATGTTTCCTGTTTTAGATACCTGTCTCTGGTTGATCACCATTCACTTGTCTATGGCGTCGGTACCAACGCTTTAAAAAATGAATGTCATGCCTAGGCCTCCAACTGAAGGTCATTGATTGGGTAGACTAAATAAATACAAATTTATTTTTTACGTTTTATTTATTTAACTTTGAAAAACTAAACTAAAATTAAATAAATACAAAAAATTGTAAATCAGTAGGTAGGGCCTACCGGTAGGTAGGGAGATCCACATGTTTTTCTGTAGTTCTAGATTTGAAACTTAGAAAAAAAAAACACAATAAGATGAGGTTCAAGGAATTGTTCAATTATGTAAAGAAAATCAGAGCTAGCTCAGTGTTGTCTGTAATAAATTTGTTTTGCATGAAACGTTGAAACTGGAACTCTTATTGACAGTATTAAAATGTAATTTGTCATATGAATTCAAAGGTCAAAGGCCTATATATAAAAAAAATTATAAGTTACTAAGTTAGCTTTTGCATTGTGCAAAAAGTATTTGTGTGCAATAATAAAAAAAATAGCAAGAAAACCAAATTGCCATCTTTTATATACCAATGTGCACCCCTCCATAACATGTATTTGAAAATGTAAACAAGTTAGACCTAATGTGGGCCGAGCCCCAGCCCTTGTGCGGTACCTAGTATGTTTAAGTGTCATTGACGCGTATAGCATTTTGTAGTCATCTATTTTAATTTTAACCCACTTGTGAATGAGATTCTCATAAATTACCTGTGTCATCAAGTTTGAGCCACAATCCACGCCCTTATACCAACTTACTACTTAACTCAAAACCCCATCATTATACCTTAGGCCTATAATATTATATATCAAATGAACTCAAATGCAAATGTTACCAGGTACCCAACACATGGCTCACTCACTCGTCCAACAACAACTTTGGCTTTTTCCTAGTAAATATATATATCGCATCTATTTAGAACATCTATTTAGTTGGGTAAAGGGGTGTTTCCACCATTGATCTTTGGCATCCCAGGAATCAGTATCGGTCTGCCAAGCTCGACTCATAATTTTCTTCTACATGATCTTTGTGTAGTATTTCTTTCTCTTGTCGCGACACCAATTTTCTCCACTTTTCCCTGTCTTCCCACCATCTCTTTCTATCTCCCACGGTCCCACCACTGACTAATCCTCTCCTCTCTCCTCCACATCTGCTTGTACCTAGTTCTGCCATCTATCTCTAAAGTCTATCTATCCATGAAGTACAAAGTGACCATCGACGGACGCGTCGGGTATGGGTATGAGGCAGCTGCTAAGGGTTGTCGCGTGTAGTCGTAAAATAGACCATCCTAGAAACTGAGGGTTTTATACCTGCTGTAGGCCTATTAATTTATTTATTGATTTTTTTGTTTAATTGCAAATATCTAATAACGTTGTTGAAATATTAAGCGTGCGTCTTGAATTTAATTTTTTTGGACGAAATTCTACGATAAAAACTGACTGAGTTACGGATGATGCTTCTATAACATATTTTGATAATATTATATAATAATATAATAATATTTATGTATTTCAGTCAGTTTTGATCGTAGACACTAGGGAAAAAAACACATTTCATAACTCAAGCTACACATTTGAATCACGTTATGAAATATTTGCAATTATAAAAAAAATATTTTGCTGAATAAATTATTTTCATCACAATAGATTTGAAATGGGCGAAGGCAGGTAGAAACAAACCCATGTTCGCTCCCAAGTTCGGTAACGCCAAAAAAGGTGGAAAGGGAAAAATGCAGACAATAGACGGGACGACCGATCCCGGTCTCGTCCGCCGATGGTCACTTTGTACCTCAAGGATGGATAGACTTTAGGTCTTCCCACTCTTCTTCTCTCATTCACTAACTCAAATGCTTGTATTGGGATCCTATTCTTCTCTATTCTTCTCATGTGTCCATACTATCGTAGTCGGTCCTTACCCATCTTGAACTTGAGGCTCTCAACTCCCACTGTCTTCCGTATCACACTACTTCGTACCTTGTCCATCTTTGTAACATCTGCCACACTGCGGATGAATTTCATCTCAGCTGCCTGTACTGCACTTTCTTCTTTACATTCCATTGGCCATGTTTAAAGATTGGTATAAATAGTAAATACAGCAGCATTTTGCATTTTTTAGGGAACTGCTCACTCCAAACCTGGTAAAACTTTTCTGACAGCCCCACCCTGTGCTACCTCATTCCATATCTTTGCTTCATTTGTCACCATACTTCCTAGACATTGGAATTCTTCCTTTTCCTGCAGTTCTACTCCCCTCAGTGTAATCCTATTTTTATGTCTTGGAGACTTTTTCTCTCTTTGAATCACCAATGGCTCGCTCTTCACAATGCTAATTTTCATACCAAATTCTTCTGTCACCTAATTCCACTTATCCACCTTCCGCTGCACTTCTTCAGCACTGTCTCTCAATTCCACCACATCTAATTCATCCACATATATCATAGTCTTGGTCTCTTGTCCCTCTACTTCTTCCTATCTTGGGTCCACCCTTTGCAGCATCTCGTCCATTACTACGTCGAATAGTATTGGTGACAGTACACTCCCTTGTCGTAGTCCTATGTCAATTGTGAACCATTCACTTAGGCCATGGCTTGTTTGTACGCAACTTTCGCACCTCTCGTACATACTCTTTATTCTCTCTACTAAGAGTTTTCTGACCCCTTTCCATTGCAGGCATGACCAAACTTTCTCCCTTGGCAGGTGGTCATATGCCTTTTCCAAATCCAGGAAAACCGTATACAAATTCTTCCCTTCCTCCCACCTTTTCTCCATGATATGTCGTAGCGCAAAAATCAGGTGAATTGTGTGCACTCTATTCTGTATGTCTTGTACGTGTTTCATTCTTGCAAATTGCAATTTTTCCAGCAACTGCCAGATAAAACAGCCTTCTCTTCTCGCAGTCAACACGAAATTGGAAGATGAGCTGTGGGAAGCCAGTGCCCATTGGTGTAATATCAATCCCAAGTGTGACTAAACAGGAAGAACACAACTGCACATTGCATTTTCCAAACTACTACATAACGGTAGTGTCTTTTGTTATTGACAAACGGTGAAGAATTTGTTTAGGTTACATTATTTTCTATGGTTTAGTGAAAATAATATTTTACGAGTAGAATTTTTGCAACTTTATACTCATTATCTCAGTGAAAGTGCTAAAAAATAAAAATGCTCATTAGTAATGTAGGGTATGTTTTGAAATATTTACATTCATGATAGTTTGATCCGTTATGTATTAAGCCCTACTTCATAATATTTTGTAATAATGAACACGATTATATTAATTTAATTTGGAAGCATACTTATCATTGTTCGAGAATAATTTTAGTTCCAAGATTTGACATGGAGGTGAGCTCAATTTGGACATGTGTGGATACATTATATGACAAGCAAATATCCTCCCCTGGAAGATATGGGGAAAGAGCTTTAGACAATGCCACATGTAACATTTCCATTTGTTGCATTAGCTATGAAGGACTGGGTGGAAACTACATTCAACAGTGGCCTGAACTTTCCACTTTCTTTAGTAATGATTATCACGGAATATGTCTTATCGGCAATTGTGACACGAACATTGGTCGTGCATTGGAGCGTTGCTTACAAACCATGCTTCCGGATGAAGTAGCTTCTGTTGTATTTTCCGTTCCTGGAGACCGCAACAATATTGTTCCTAATGACTCCATAGTAGGGTTAATACGATGTCAAGTTAAACTTAATGGTGTGCTCAATGAAAAACTTGTTTTCGAACTTACTGAAGACCAAAAGTATGAAATTGCTTTGGCACATAAGGTCCAAGGTGTGGAATTGTTTAAATGTGGACATATTGTTGAGGCCTTTCTAAGGTTCAATAAGGCAATCAAATACCTCATATCAATTGATCTCGATGAAACAGCCCAGACATTGCCGCGAGTTCTGGATCTGTCTGTTATCTTATACAATAACATGGCCTCGTGTCACCTGAAGCGAGGGAACTTGGGACATGTAGTTACTCTCTGTAGTAAAGTCCTGGTCGTACAACCGACTAACGTCAAGGCACTGTTCAGGCGTGGTCTTGCAAGAGCGGAACTTCGAGAGTTTGAAGCTGCAGAGTCAGATTTTGAAAAGGTATTGCAAGTGGAACCTGGCAATGTGGCGGCCATTAGCAAACTTGGAGAGTTAAAACACGAGACTATCAGAAGCCATGCAAATTATGCTAATGTTGTTAAGAAGATGTTTGAACTATGATGGCAGGAATTTGCGTTGGTAGTTGATGAGGCCTAATAGTATGTACACTGCAGTATTATGGTTTATTATAAATACACCTATGCATAAGTAGTTGCAGGCCTACAAACTAATTGAATTTCACCATGTTGTTAAAATACCTGATTAGGTTATCTTTAACTGAAAAATAAATTTGTTTGTACCTACCTCTTCTTGTATTGTATCTATTGTATTTGTAAGGTTTCAAATTGGTATCAAATTACACTGCCATTCAAGACTGATATGAGTTCAATTTTACTACAATGTAATTATGTAAGAACAGTATTTACTACAATTCAGAAATTAAAAAAGTTTGATGTATAATGCAACTACAATTCAGAGGTTAGAATGTACCCGTCCTGATAGTCAAGTGGGTAAAACGCCTGTCTGGAATGCGGGAGATCCGTGGTTCGATTCCCGGTTGGGGTGGACTTTTTTAATTTCTGAATTGTAGTAAATAATAACAATTACACCTACAGGAGTGTTTCCCGACTAACCAAATCGAGAAATATGTAAGCACAGTTCCCCTGACATGTAATATTAATTTAATTTATCAATCAATTCAATACCATCAATTAAGGAATTCTCATGCATGCCTTATATTTATGCCAATATAGACCGTAGTTAAATTTAAAAAATCACTGTAAAAAAGTGGTGTGCAGACATTTGTCAATACTAATGTAATTATTAGGTAGTACATATTTTTTTAATTTGAGTGTTCAAACTTGCAGGCCTAACTAAGTGTTCTACCGTAATAACCTAGAAGTAATCAGTATTAACTTTTTTTATTTTTTATTTACTACAATTTACAAATAAAAAAGTTCGCCCCGACCGGGAAGAACGCAACTCAATCGGGCCTTTGTTGTGACAATGTCTGTCTGTAAAATGTAAAATGTTTGTCCGATGCCATATGGTCGAACGGCCAAAAGTATTAACTTAATAAGTTACCCATCCCATCCTTGTGCTATATAGTAATGGTCAAGATGTCTGTTCAAGCTTAGACTGTATTCTATGTATAACCCGCACAATTGTTAGGTATCTGTATTTATGTTTCTAAAAATAATAAATGGGCATGCAAGTAGTGGTATTTTTTAACTGGTTTTGGGAATATTTTTACTCATTTTGCAGTTGGTACATTAGTCGCTATTGAGGGGGTTTGTAGCGAGTACATTTTCTTCTCAGAGTCTGTATGGTTAAATAATTGGTGTGGTTTAGACAAAACAAACTTTGCTAAAAGTCTTGTTACACTATCATCTTGTTGGTGCAACTTGTTGACCAGATGTAAATAGCATGGAAATGTGATGCTGCTGTCACACACTGAAATATGTTGACTTAACATTGACGACCACAGCAATATGTTGACAAGAAGTTGAACAAGTTCAACTTTTGAGAAATGTTGGCCAGATGTTGACGACGTTCAACCAATGGCTGAGCGACATTTTGTCACGTGATCATTTTGTCAAGTGTATACTTTTATACTGACGTGCGCGGTGAAGAGATTGTATCGTAGACGATGGAAGTCTTTTGACGCTTCACAAAACACGTACTTTGTGTTGTTGCTTCATCCACGGTGTAGGCTATTATAAAGCAAATTTTGTGTGAAGAAAGCCTTATTTATGCGAGTAATTTACACTGAAAAGTTGTAAAAATCGGACCTGTTACAGATAAGACAGAAACAATAATGATGGGATGGGTAAAAAAGTTTTCCCAAACGAGACTCGAACCCAGCGACCCTTCGCGTGGTAGCCGAGCGCGCTGAACCATTGGGCCAGCAGCAGACACCGTTTGGCGGCTGCTTAGAGCAATACTCATTAGCCCATCAGATACGCACGCAGACTCAAGATGAAGATAAAAGCTTCGAGATGGCAATTACAACACTTTTAACTCTTTTAAAGTTATTCACAGCTGTATACGGCATATGTACGTAATTCTATCTATTTTGGTATGAAACTGTTTTGAAGTGGCAGTTCTCTCGACGGAATGTTCCATTTCAAATGTCCGTCAACAGTTGATGGAGGCGACACACACAGAAAGTTGACTTGTCAACAAGTTGCGCCAACAAGTTGATAGTGTAACAAGACTTTAAGACCCGTAACTCGGAGCAGAGCCGACAACACAATATGCTTGTATACCGGTACCTATCAAAACAGGTGACAAACAAGCAGATGACAACAGGTTGTAATGTAGAGCCAGCTAGAGACTGACCAAATGTCTATCTATGCACCCTCCTAGTTCTAACCATAAACGATGCCGACTATAGCGATCCGCCGGTGTTCCTCCGATGACCCGGCGGGCAGCTTCCGGGAAACCAAGGTGTTTGGGTTCCGGGGGAAGTATGGTTGCAAAGCTGACGGAAGGGCACCACCAGGAGAGGAGCCTGCGGCTTAATTTGACTCAACACGGGAAACCTCACCAGGCCCGGACACTGGAAGGATTGACAGATTGATAGCTCTTTCTTGATGGTGGTGGTGCATGGCCGTTCTTAGTTGGTGGAGCGATTTGTCTGGTTAACTCTGCCTTCGGCGGCCAGAGACTGGAACCTCTGCCTCAAGGGCTTGCGTGCTCCCGCACTCTGCCACGCGCCAGCCACCTTCGAAATTGAAGGATGATCACATGATCTTGGTTGGCAAGAGTGCAAACAAACCACTTATAAAAATGCCATAAGCTCGTAGTGTTTTTAGCATTGCATTCTGGAGGATTAATTAGTAGGAGTAATGCCATATAGGCCTACTATTTTGTCAACATTTTATTGGGGATATTACAATTACTAGGTTGGAAAAGGCCAACTGGCTAGTTTAGTTTAGATTGGAGAAGGGTTGACAGGTTGGGAAAGCATAGAGAACATAAAGCCCAGCCTGAAGGGCTGGGGGCGACAAAACTTTTCACCTGTTGATGACAACTGCAGCTAATTTAAAGTTGTTTGTTACCTTAATCCACGACGCGTTTCGTCCTTCTGGGACTCATCAGGCGGATGGTGGCCACTAAAAATCAGCTTACTACATACAAACAAAACTCACAACACATAACCAAACCTGTGGTAGGGCCACGCAAGAAGTAGATTCTGCATGCATGTTGTTATCATCAGCAAGGTTACTTCACACACCATTCATACTGGGGCACACCGTCAGCACAGGGGGCTTCCCTCCCAGCTCTAGTGCTCGGGAGACAAAAAATCCATGAACTACCATGGATTAAACCAGGGCCTGGCAACAAAGAAAAGTGCTCCGCTTTGCTGGGTAAGCCACAAGAGTGAGAAGAAGTGGAAGCACAACAAGACAACCATGGGGACTAACTCTGGTGCTCGGGCAACAAAAGAACCATGTCTTACCCTGGATTTGAACCAAGACCCGTGGCAACGAGAGAGGCTGCCCTACTAATTGTGACTGGGATTCGAAAACGAAAGGAAACAATACTACAAGTTGCAAGCTCTTGGCTATAGCACAGGCACATGTGCTATATTATAGTCAGGTGGCATACCTGGAGAATACTTCAATTTTAGTATAAAAGCATGAAATTTGGCATGATGATCGGACATACCCAACTGATGATTTAAGGAAATGGAGCCAATCGAAAATTTACCCAGGAACCCCTCAAATCAAATATGGCGTCCGAACATGGCCTAATTTTTAAAAATTATGGTCCTATGAGTACTGAATATAAATTTGAGGTTCAAATTAACTTTTTTTTAATCAGAAACCTCTCAAAATTAAAGATGGCGGCCAAAAAATCAGTTTGTCATTTATTAACGGATTTGATTGAATTTCGGTTTCTACACGTATATTGAGCTGCTGAGTATCATTTTGAGGTAAAAAATATGTTTTGTGACATTTATTGGTCACATAACCTTGAAAAAGGACGAAACAAGATTTAATAATGTGATTTTTACTTATCACTGGTAGCGATACCAAATAAAACACACTAGTACGTATTTAACATTAATTAGTGTTTGCTAAATACGTACTAGTGTGTTTTTATCAGGTTTGGCTACCAGTGATAAGTAAATAATCACATTACAAAATCTTGTTTCGTCTTTTTTCAAACTTTTTCTAGGTTATGTGACCAATAAATGTCACAAAACATATTTTTACCTCAAAATGATACTCAGCAGCTCAATATACGTGTAGAAACCGAAATTCAATCAAATCCGTTAATAAATGACAAACTGATTTTTTGGCCGCCATCTTTAATTTTGAGAGGTTTCTGATTAAAAAAAGTTAATTTGAACCTCAAATTTATATTCAGTACTTGAAAGTACGTGCGTTAAGTGAAAATGAATAACATAGGGCCATAATTTTTAAAAATTTAGGCCATGTTTGGACGCCATCTTTGATTTGAGAAGTTCCTGGGTAAATTTTCGATTGGCTCCATTTCCTTAAATCATCAGTAGGGTATGTCCGATCATCATGCCAAATTTCATGCTTTTATACTAAAATTGAAGTATTCCGTGGATATCTCCAGGTATGCCGCCTGACTAATACTAGCTCTTGGCTGCAGGTGAAGAGGTTGAAGGAAAAGACGAGTAGGGTCTAACAGGTTCATCACCTGCTAGGGCCCCCTCAGCAGGACACGAGTCACACTTACATATATATATAACTGGACTCTACTTACAATGAAATCGATAAAGGGACAATTGTGACAATTTTAAACCTCGTTTTGACCATACAAGAGGCATGGAAGGGAACAGGATTATGAGCCAGTTAAGAGGTCTTGCATTTCAGTAGTCTCAGATATGTGTGGTCTCAGATGTTGTAAAAATCAAATTTGATGCAGTTTGGTCATGAAACTTTACTGAAGTATAAAGAGGATACTTTGACAGCCTTGATAATAGACCATAAAATAAGTGCCAATTAATTTAATTGAAGCTACTTTATTCTTTATGTCAATTGGTACCAAAATAGTAATTATAAAAATATTGATTTATTATTAAACCCTCACTAAACATTCTGCTAGCTGTTACCTAGTTACAACAAATTCTTTACCACTACCAGTGTTATATCAAGGTACTAACTATCAGCTATGAAAGTACTGTACAATGCTTACTAGTGTGAACATACTCCTCCAGTACATAAGTACATAAATATTGAATATCAATATGATATATCTGTATGCTTTACCCATTGAATGGCTAAACAATGGCAAGATCTTCCATAAAATGGCACAGGTTTGATAGTACGTATTGTGTAGGCCCTATCCTTTTTATTATCAAAAAATTGCCTCTATAGAAAGTGATTTACTATTGGCACTGCTAAATTTTATGTTGATGTATAATAGAATTACCTTTAAACTAACATACGTCTTTAAATATGGGGCTACTATTATGGTCTTGGTAAAAAAAACATTTCTTCTATGCTATAAATTCTTAATGTTGGCAGTTTAATGTTATCTCTTACACCCACCAAATACCATATTAAATTACCAAAGATTTCATGGAGGGGTGTACATACTACTTATTACGGTACTAGTAATAATAATATGCTTTTGAGAAACTGGGTAAGAACAGTAAGTATGTATCACAAATTAGAACAACACAACAATAGATCTCAACTCATGCACTAAGAACAATATTAGTACTATTAAATTTACAATGCTTGCTGGTAGTCCATCAAAACTACCAGTACAACAATAAGTTTTCATCAACATCCATCCTACCTGTTACAATATTCATTGGTGAACAATCATTTAATTACACACAATCACAGAACACATTATTTCTAACTAGGAAGCTTCGCAAACGCTTTTTTTAGTCGCGTTGATGGATGAGCTTTTTTCAAGTTTTTAGTTTGTGTGGGATATCTTTACTTTTGCAAGTGCTTTGTTTTGCTGCCAACGCATTGTAGGTGATTGTTGTCAAGTTTCTATTGTTACTTGTCAATTGTTATTATTTACCGTAAAAAACTTATATTAAAAGCTTTATTTCTATGGATTCTGGCTAACTTTTTCAACTTGTTCTTTCAAAAGGTACTACATCACCATAACCTTAATGTCCATGTATAATATGAACGTTGTAGCCCCACCCGTTTGGTCAGAATCGGCCCAAATGGCACGAAAATATCGCACTAAAAATAAAAAAAATCGTAAAAGTACGATATTCATGAGAAATATTTTTCGATTGTACCCAAAAACAATACACCTCGAAGTTCAAAGATTTCGAAGGTCCCCTCCAATTTTCATCAAGATTGGATATGCCATTTGCCTAGTAGAGAGCTAACAAACAGACAGAAGAACAAAAAAAAAAAACACCCGAGCTAAATTTTTTGGGAGTCAGTGAAATTGAAGTCTTTGCTTCGCTCACCCAATTAATTGGGCTACAGAAATTCATTCATTTTTAATTAAATGTATTACTACTACTAGTATTTTCTGGTAGATTGGTGAGTGATGAAAAGATTGTACAGGTAGGACCTACATCATTACATAGACTAGGAAAACGCTAAGTCCCACCGCGTTGATGGATGAGCTTTTTTTAAGTTTTTAGTTTGCGTGGGATATCTTTACTTTTACAAGTGCTTTGCTTTGCTGCCTATGTATTGTAGGTGATTGTTGTCAAGTTTCTATTGTTACTTGTCAACTGTTATTATTTACCGTAAAAAACTTATATTAAAAGCTTTATTTCTATGAATTCTGGCTAACTTTTTAAACTTTTTCTTTCAAAAGGTACTACATCACCATAATCTTAATGCCCATGTATAATATGAACGTTGTAGCCCCACCTGTTTGGTCATAATCGGCCCAAATGGCACGAAAATATCGCACTAAACCGTAAAAAAAAACTCATATTAAAACCTTTATTCTATGGATTCTGGCTAACTTTTTCAACTTTTTCTTTCAAAAAGCAATACATCACCATTACCTTAATGTCCATGTGAAATATGAACGTTGTAGCCCCACCTGTTTGGTCAGAATCGGCCCAAATGTCACGAAAATATTGCACTAAAAATCGAAAAAAATCGTAAAAGTACGATATTCATGAGAAATATTTCTTCGATTGTACCCAAAAACAATACACCTCTAAGTTCAGAGATTTCGAAGGTCCCCTCCAATTTTCACGAAGTTTGTAACCTTGTACCTGTGCTTAGACCTGACGTAATATATTATCTGTGGTGGGGCCCTATTGCAATGGTGGATCTAGTACATATAATCTGGGGAGGGGGGGGATGATCCGCGGGAAAGGGACCAAGCACGGGGGGGGGGGGGGCAGAGCCTTGCATAAATAATGGCGTAGGCGATTTTTTTGAAAATCGGTTTTTGAGTGCATTTGGTGCATTTTAGAAAAATGTGGAGGGCTGAATGCAATACCGAAACAATGTTAGTTTGTGTTTGTCAATTTGTTTTGTCGAGCTTACAATTCACAGCATACATGGCAACATATTAACATTTGATCTTATTTTCAATTAAGCATAGCAGACAAATTTCAGAGGCAGACTGATGATTTCTGACAGTATAAAGGAAAGGTGTTTTTTTTACTGGGCTAGTTTTAAATAAGTATTCAAAATACACGATACAAAACTTGTATTCTATGTATGGCATAGCTCTACTTGGGTACATTGATATACTATATATAATATATATATTATTCTGATGGCAGAATTCGGGGGCCCCTCAGCCACCCGGGGCCCTGCTTCTGCGTGTACCTATAAATAAATCCGCCTCTGGTTAAATCAAAATAACATTTCTCATTAAAAAATCAGACTTTCACATTATGGTTTTAGAGACCTAGTAGGCTATTCTACTTCTGAGCCAGTCACCATAAAGCTCAGGTCAGCGTCACTTTAATTCATTTTGCGTATTGGCATTAGTATTAGTGCATAAGATAAAGTAAGTATAAACAAACATTCATGTGAAAGTAGCAGACATTACTGAACACATTAATTTTAAGCCTTGTGATCGCAATTTAAACAACGCTAGGATTCATTCATTTTGTTTAAAAAATTGCCTAAACAGCAGGCGCGTCGGAACGTTTTGAAAGTTGGGGGGGGCAAATCCACTGGCCGATTTTGTAGGGTACAGTTGGGGTCTGGGGCAAAGCCCCAGCCGACGGAGGCTTTTTTCGCCGAAGGCGAAAAAAATTTCACTATACTACAGTTATTTCGTCATGATTTAACTGAACTCGGACTCTGTAAACGATGTTTTACATCAACTATCTGCGATCTAAAAACTAAAAAAATTAACGTGAAGTGGCCCATTTTAACAAATTGCAACATATTTTTTTATGTAATGACGAAGCATACATGCAAACATATTTTTGTTTTTCCCTCTTCTTTAAAAAAAATACTAACTGAAGGCTGTTTAGTACGTTTCATATTTAAAATAACGATATCAATTTAATTCAAATTTTAAGTTATACAACTGAGTGGGTAGACTCTAAATACAATTTATTTATTTATTTATTTATAACACCATTTAACACGAAACACTACACACACACTTGCACTTTACACTTCACACTACACTACTTACACTATAAAAGGAATAATCTTCCCACTTGCCACTTCGCTATAATCACAGTCAATACACCACTCCAAAGATGACTGAACAGTGAACGCATAACGATGCGACACGAGCGAACCAAAGCCCAACTTGCGTCTACCAATAACTCTAGTAAATCATTCAAAGGGATGTTTGGATTAGACGTGTGTCCGAGTCACGTGTACACTCTCACTGAAGTGAGTGACCGGCACACAATACAAGACGGGTGGCTGGTTATAAAGATAGTCGGATAGAGACGGTTCAGGCATGGGGTACGTCAGCCAACCTAACATTCCTGCTATTTTTGGGTTGTTTCTTCCTGTAAATGAATTGTTGACAGGGTCATCCGACATAGCTTTCCCAAAAAGTAGAGTAGAAATCTTTATTTTTCAACTGTAAAATCTGCCCCCCTATGCCCCCATGGCATGAAAGTTAGGGGGGGCAATGCCCCCCTTGCCCCCCCCTGTTCCGACGCCACTGCTAAACAGCATAGCACATCCTTTAGGTCAATCAAACGGTTATAGCCACAACCACAGCTTGCTTAATGAGATTACTGATCAGCAACTCAAGTCCTCCACTGCAGGCCATTCGTATTGTGGTGCCTGTCAGAGTCTAGTTTGGGTACAGGGTTCAAAGTGATACTAAAAGCTAGGTTAGCTGTTAGCTAGAGGGCACATGCAGGTTCTTTCCCAGAGTTTGTGGATGAGCGTAGCGAAGATTCCATTTCACTACACTGGAGAAAAAAATCCGTAATGTTTTTATTTCCTTTCTTATTTTTGTATTTTTGTGTGTCTGTTAACACGATTCCGGCTAAACCGATACTCCGATTGCGATGAAATTTTATGGAGACCTTCGAAATCTCTGAACTTAGAACTGCCACGTTTTTGAGCGCAATCGGGAAATTGTTTCTCATAAAAAACGCAATTTTACATGATTTTTTTTGATTAAAAAAAAAAATTCTTAGACTTATAAGTTATAACACCTACATGCTTTATTCGATTGAAATGATTTTGTCACTGAACCTTAATTTTATGAATTAAGATATTCGTGTTAAATTTGAGCGCAATCAAATAATTATTTCTTATGAAAATTGTATTTTTTTTTTTTTTTTAAATTAAGTTAATATTTTATTTAATTTAATTTAATTAAAAAAAAATTTTCGACTAAGTAATGATTTTTTCACAGAATAACAGAAAATCCGCGTAACACATGGCAGCTCAATGCACCAATTACGCTCATCCAACAACGCGGCGGGACTTAAGCGTTTTTCTAGTATTAACCATGCAAACACAATGATATTGATGAACCATGATTTTGAACTGAACCTCTTGCATAAAAGGTTCACAAAACCCAAACTTCAAACCAAACCTTTAAAAATAATACTTTAAAGTCTAGTCCTAGTCCAGGCAAGTAAGCTCTTTTTAGGATTTTGATTTTAGATATTTTAACTTTTGAGACATATTTATGTTAGGTACAGTAAATTTTACAAGCCAGTCAAGTGACTGTTTCAGTGTTTTTTGGATGAGCGTAGCGAGCGAAGCGAAAACTTCAATTTAACTGACCCCTCAAAAAATTTAGCTCCAATGTTTTTTTTGTTTGTTTGTTTGTTTTTCTGTCTGTTTGTTCGCACAATTCCGGGCAAACGGCATATGCGATCTTGATGAAATTTTGAGGGGACCTTCGAAATCTCTGAACTTAGATGTGCCACGTTTTTGGGTACAATCGAAGAAATATTTACGGTACTTTTACGATTTTTTTTAATTTTTAGTGCGATATTTTCGTGACATTTTCCCCCGATTCTGACCGAACTGGTGGGGCTAGAACGTTCATATTTCACATGGACATTAAGGTTATGGTGATATAGTACCTATTGAAAGAAAAAAATGAAAAAGTTAGCAGGAATCCATAGAAATAAAGGTTTTAAAATGAGTTTTTTGAGGTTTATAATAACAATAAACAAGTAACAATAGAAACTTGACAACAATCACCTACAATGTATTCACAAAGCACTTGCAAAAGAAAAGTGGTCCCACGCAAACTAAAAACTTACAAAAACGCTCATCCATCAACGCGGCGGGACTTAAGCGTTTTCCTAGTAGACTATAACAAAGCATACTACATAGTTCATAGACCTAGGCCGGGCATTGTTTGTGTGAACTCCTTCCTTTTGAACAACATTGTGGAAGGTTAAAAAAATTGTTGAACCTCATTTTATTTTTGTTACGGTTCCAAATCTTTCAAAAGAGGTTCAGTTGGAATGATATTTAAACTAGTTTGCAAACCCTAGTAATAACCTTAAAAGCCTAGAATAGTAGTACGGTAGTATATATATATATATATTTAACTTTTATATCCAATGAACTACATAGGCCTACTTACATTATCAGTTATCACATCATTTAGAAAATCTTTGACCAAGCTTAATTAATTCTCTTATATATAATATCTAACATCTGATTTCAGCATGTCTCGTCGGGAGTGATGGATCACCCGTTTCTCGGGCTACAGGTACTTGTAAGTAGGGATGCACATGATAATCGATATTATCGATCGATAATCAATATACCGTAATGGATATAATTTCGATAATCGATAACCAAAATTCATAATCGATTATTGAAATATCAAATAATTAATCAATAGTGGCACGAACCAAACTTTAAAGACAGAGATTATCTTACATTGTGCCATGCACTGGCTGGGCTAATGGTGTCACACTCAAGATTTGTGTTTGAAAATGAGCTATCGCCTTTAAAGAAAACAAAATCCAAGAAAAAAAACAATATCGACACTCGACTTGAAAAGTTCGTTATCGATATATCCCCTTTCGATATCGATATGATTTTTTTTTTAAATCGTTGGGCAGCCCTAGTGATTTAATGAGCATTAAACTGAATTTGTAGCTGTGATCACTTGTATCATTCTACAGGGGGCCACACGTGCCCTACATTATTAGCCTGCCTGCCGCCAATAAATGATTATTGAAAACCATTTTTGATAAATAATTATGTACTAGTATAAGTAAGTTTGTGTAAGAACACGGACTGCTACCAAATATGGTTGCCGATTTTCTATTATCATCACATCCAGCAATTCTGGTTTGATAAGAATTTTGTGGAATTAAATTGTTGGTCAATTTGTTGAAAAATAATAAATATATAATTACTATGTTGTTTTTCAGTCTGTGCCCACATTTACATAATTATGTCATCATTCATCAATCATCATGCATCTAGCTAAAACAAAAATATGAAATGAACTAAAACTAAATTTTATTTTTAACAAGTATGGAAAAGGACTACTGGCTAGTTTAGTTTGGAGAAGAGTTAGTTTGGGAAAGAATTGAGAACATAAAGCACAGCCTGGATGGCTGGGGCAACAACACTGCTGATGAATGATGATGACTGCTGCTGTGCTTTATGTTCTCTATTACTATTTCCAAACCTGTCAACTCGTCTCCAATCTAAAATTTGAAAGTACATTTTAAATGTCTTCAATTACGTAGGTAGGTACTTATTTTTAAAATGTCCTCCCAAAGAAACCTTGACTAGGCCTACTACAATAAATTCCTGTTCAATGAAACTTGGATAATTTGAATTCCCGTTAACCGTATTTACTCGATTTGAAGGCCACTCTCGAGTAAAGGCAGCACTCTTATTTTGACCTTTTATGTTTTAAAGAGTAGGATATTATAATTACAGTATTGACAAAATGGCTTCACATAATGGCCGCACTCCATTTTACAAACTTGATAATTTTAAGTATACCGCACTGAGCTCTATATACTTACGTGGAGTGCGCATGCATACCTGGCAAACGTTGAGAAATGAAGTCGGCGGAAGTTGGCCGTCCGCCATCGCCTCCGTCCCTAATCAGAGGCAGATACCGCCATCTTCACGTTAAGATTTACATCTAGACGGTGGTGCAATCGCAATGGAATCGCAAAACAGTCAAGCCCACTTATAACAAACTTGACAAAAACTGACTTTTACTTTGTTAAAAAAGAACTTTGTTAAAACAGTCACTTTACATGTATTTTTAATTAACAAGCTTTAAAATTACTTTGTTAAAACCAGAATTTCGTTAAAAGAGAGTTCTTTATAAGTGGGCTCGACTATAATCGAGGGACGGATACAATGGCCGCCCAATCCGCTCATTGGATTAGGCCTTTTTGCCCATCGCTTTAGGCCCATATTGGCTTCAAGGTTACAACATAGCATGCGTACTCCTTGTAAGTATATAGAGCTCAGTGGTATACCGGAGGCCCAAAAAAATCTTTCAGTTCGTCTGGTCAGCGCCCAAGGCTACGTTAAATAGAGAACCTCTCTTTAAAACCGGTTTGACTGCTGACAGCGACAGCCTGGAGTGAAAGATACTTATACTACTCGCATAAATACAGTAATTTGAAATTAGTGATTAAGTCCCTACAGAAGCTTCAGTTAAAATGTATGGGCCTAAGACTTAATGTTAGTTTTCTTTTTATTCCATTTAAAAAATTCAATCAATATGGATTTTTAGGATCCCTTGGAATTTGAATTAAAGGGGGGCTACTATACTAGTATACCTGATCAATTAGTACTTAGCAATGTCTAAATCACCAATGTGGAAAAATAGTGGAGGAGGTTTTTAAAGTAATACTACCTCTAGCAAAGAGCCTGTTTCACTGGAGACCAATTTATTCTCGCAATGTACCAGGAGTTGGAAAATAACTCGCAGTTGTATGTACATATTATTATAAATCATTTTAAAAACAGCAACAAATACATTCAGAAAAAAATACCTATAGAAAATATCATCAACATTCACCAAAATATACATTCAATCCTCCTCATTTCAACACATTCGCATGTTTGGAAGATAATTTAATTTTTAGGCACTGAGACGGTTATTCATTCACGGTTGGGTACAAAACATTGCCTTCTGATCTTAAAGTTAGGCTAGTTCCTCCCAGAGATATGTTGGCTTAATACCATAACAGCGAGGTATTTAGACCCGGAAGAGACGATCAAGAGCTTTTTAATTTGCCGTTGGTTTCTGCGGACGTCATAAATTCATCTCCCATAACAGCATTTTCTGCTGCACGCATTGCTGCGGTCTGTATTGTTTGCTCCACAAATTGTTGGTAGAATGGCTTCAGGAACTAAAAACATAAATAATACCTAGTTATAATAATGTGATATGTATGGTATACATACTATATAGTAGACCAAAGAAATGTGAAATTAATGAGGAAATATTAAACATGGCAATTGGTAGGTCAGCACATAACAGAACACTTTTCAGTGCATGTTTACCCTCAACCAGAAGTAAATCAAGGGCTGGATGTAGTTGATACAACTAGATTAGACCCTTTGATTTACTTATGGTTATGGTTGATAGTCAACTATGTACGATTGTACGATATTTAGTAAAATATGAATTTGGTTCTAGCTCCTCTTGGATTTGGGTAACCCTAACCTGTATCCGTCCTAGTTTAAATGGTGCTATTTTGTATCTAGGGCAAATGGTACTATTTTGTATATGTCTAGCCTAACTATCAACCACTGCCTCCTAGATGCTACTCGTGGCTTCTCGTTCCCTGCCTGTCCGCGCAACAGGTTTTGATTGTTGACCAATTATTCACACTTTTTTGCCACATAAGCATTTCTAGTGCTAGTTAAAGCCCCCAAGAGCTCCGTTTTGTTTTTGTTGTCAAATACGATTAAAATGTCATCTCAATGTTTTATATTCAGACTTTCTATGATAATCTTATTATCTCGCGTAGATCAATATACAAGGTACCGGTATGTAGAATAATAATACATATTTCACAGTTATATAAATAACATACAAAACAATAGTAATTGGCTAATTGCTGAACAGCTAATGTAGATACGGCATTACAGAATTTGAGTCTGTAGCCTAGACGTACGTAAGTGCGACCTACGAGTATGACTATGAGGCAATTGTTTGATTGTCATGCATAAAGTCTCCTACGCCTATACATTATTTGAAATATAAATAAGCATCTAGTAATAGGAGACCTGGGCATTATCCCTTGTCATATGCTATAAAGCAGCAAACTTGGCAATATCTAATTTTTGTTTAGTTATATAGGCCAGGGTTGCCACCAAGTCAAATTTTTTTATCCTTGAAAGATACTTAAAAAATCCTGAGAAATCCTTGAAAACAGTTATTCAGCATTAGCGTACTATAACCTTGAAGGAATGTTACAAATTTTCAGGTTTCATACCAAAATATGTTATGCCAGCCTGATTTTCGAGAATCTAGTCAAAATTACGTGCAGACAAACGCATAAGAATCAGAATTTTCTTCCAATATATTTTAACGTTTTACTTTTAAGCCTATTCACCATAACTACCTACCACTTGCGGTAAATGTTAGGCCTATGCAGTCACTTATGTTTATTTTTACTAGTACCTGATGTTTTTTTACTGTCTACATTGCTTTTTTTGGCTGAATTTAAAAAATGTATTAATTTAATGTATTTTTTAAAGACAGTAGAAAATCCTAAGATTTTGACCAAGTTCCTGTTATCCTTGAGACACTCTAAAAATCCTGAGAAAAGGATAAAATCGTTGAAAGTGGCAACTCTGAAGGCTACTAACTGCACATATTTGTTGGATGAGCATAGCGAAGATTCCATTTCACTACACTGGAGAAAAAAATCCGGAATTTTTTTTTTTTTCTGTATTTTTGTCTGTCTGTTAACACGATTCCGGCTAAACCGATACTCCGATTGCGATGAAATTTTATGGAGGCCTTCGAAATCTCTGAACTAAGAACTGCCACGTTTTTGAGCGCAATCGAAAAATTATTTCTCATGAAAATCGCAATTTTACGATTTTTTTTTTTTTTTTAAATTTCTTCGACTTATAACACCTACAAGCTTTATCCGATTGTAATGATTTTTTCACAGAACCTTAATTTTATGAATTGATCTATTCGTGTAATCGTGTTAAATTTGTGCGCAATCGAATAATTATTTCTTATGAAAATTTCAATATTACGATTTTTTCCTTTGTTTAAATTACGATTAATTAAAAAAATTTAAGTAAATTTTTAATTTAATTTAATTTAATTTAAAAAAAATCTTCAACAAAGTAATTATTTTTTCACCGAACAACAGAAAATCCGCATAACACATGGCAGCTCAATGCACCAATTACGCTCATCCAACAACGCGACGGGACTTAAGCGTTTTCCTAGTGTATTACTGTACTATTCTGCAAACCTTGATAAGTGATGTAGGCCTACGTATCTAAAACATTAAATTTAGTTGTATTCAATAGTATAATACATCAGAGATGACTTCTGATGATGTGATGCACGTCAAAACAACAACAAAAACAAAACAGAGCTCTTGGGGGTGGTAACTAGAACTGTGGTCAAAAAGGGCAATTGCCAGGACAACAATTAAAACTGTGCGCGTGGACAGGCAGGAAAGGAGGAGCCATGAGTAGCATCTAGGAGGCAGTGCTATCTACACTCTACTAGAACAATGAAAGAAATTAATTTGAACTGAACGGTAAACGAAGCCACAGGTTGTCTGTAGCAATGGTTCTCAACCTATTCAATTCAACCCCAAATTCATTATCTCACCTATCCATAGAGATTTTGACTTTATGAGCTTTCAATGAGGCTAGAAATATTAGTAGATTGAAAGTCCTGGTAATTATTCAACAGCTAACAATAATTAGGGCTGGGATAATGATATCGATAAGTGGGAATATTTTCGCTAGCAATATTTGCCTTCATATCAAAATATCAAAATTTACACAAAAAGTGTTAAATATCATAATTATTTTGATGGAGGTGCCTGGTCATTCTATAATCACATTTTTGGGATTGAATCAATGGTGTATTTAATTTTTGACCAAAATTTGAATTTTACAAATCTTTTGCTAGTAGGCTTTACATAGCTATAGAAACTGCGCAATTTTCTTGCAAACAATCAACAATGAAAATGTAATAACTAATTAGTAGAGATGGGACGATTCCAAAACCGATTCCGGTGATTCCACCGATTCTCTAAGAATCGTTAGAATCGCGATTCCTATATTTTTTGGCCATTTGAGCGATTCCGATTCCTGTTGAAAATATCATCAAGGTCGCACGACGTACGCACTCCGAGCCCCACTTAGCAGGCCTCGGAGGTCTCGCATACGACCACTTCAAAGAGAGTTTCATCCATCTAGCCTTTTCTGAACGCGAAGTATTTATCTCGCGCGGTAGGCCTATCTTATTTTTTGGCATTGTTCTACTTTTCAAGATAACATCGCGAGGAAACTTCTTGCTGTCATTTAAGAACGCATTAGTAGGCCCCAAACATAACATCTATCTATTGTAGGCCTATCCGTTATTCTGCTGGCCTTTTCATAGACCCGCACTTATTACGTACGAGTTCGGAGATGTGCATCGCTCAATTAGTAATCCTCGCCATGTGAAGCGAGACTGACGTAAACACGAACACGGCGCCCGCCTGTATTCCGAGTCGGTAGCCGGTCGGCTAGGGCTCGCATGAGTGAGAGAGAGAGCGCGCTGCGCCGTCCGCTTGCGCAACGGCTGCAGGCAGCCTGCCAGCATCGTCCAAGAGAGAAGAGAGGAGAGAGCTCAATGTTCTTTTTCGTGAAACACTGAAAAACATCGCATTTTCTTGAACGAGACGCAAACGGAAATTCTTCTTTTACGTACGCGGCGGCCATGTTGTGTTGTTACGTTATCGATTGCAAACTATAAAATCGACCTATCGATATATTTGCGAGTTTCTCGGTCTCGGGTGTTTGGCGCCGTATTCGAATTCTTTAGAATACTTTGAATTTTTATGATTTCGGATTCGAATACTAAAAGATTTGATTCGGATTCGATAATTTCGAAGCTTCTTACACCCCTAATATGATTCCTTACATTATTCTTGTATCCTTTCTACTAGTACATATTTGTGTTTATTTTCAGGCTTTGTCTAAGCTTGGTTAGTATAAGAATCGGAATCGTTAAAGAATCGGAATCGCACACAATAATTTAAGAATTGGAATCGATCAAATCTGGAATCGGCCCACCGCCCATCTCTACTAATTAGTTTTTAAATAATTTTAGTCGGTTCTTTTCTAACGGTCAAGTGATCAAGGAAACGCAGGCCGAAACGTTTCGACAATTGTTTGTGTGTACTATATTATTACCTATATATAGGGACACTGAAAAATGGTAAATAAAAACAGTTCATTTCGGTATATAAAATAGGCAAAAACGGTGCAAAAACTTGACAATATGGTAAATAACGGTAAATAAAAATCCACTTTTTTTCAATTGCAAACAAAAAATAATGTACTTTATTTAAAGTAGGTTGAAGGCTACATTGTAAAATGCAATTTTTCTGACAAGGCCATCCATGGTTGTATGAAATTTAGTGGGCCTAGCTAGGCCTAAAGGTGCTTACTCTAGCTAGCTACACTAGGGCCTAGGCCTAAAGGAAATTTTAAGCACGCATCTTTAAAAGGTTAGCAACAAGGAATTATCTGGGGTCTAGGCCAAGCCTAGGACCACAATGGATTTTAAGCACATCTAGGCCTAGGGCCTACGTGAACAACGAATTATATTGGGCCTAGGCCTAGGATGGAGGCGTAAAATCCATGTTCTTGAAACTCCGATTCACGGACAAAAATGCTTACAACTTTTGGCATTTTGACTTTAATGCAACGAAAATGCAAGAAAAACTAATTCTGTTACGAAGTGAAGCCAAATGTGGCCTATTCCGAAGTGCGTTGCGCGTATATCGACTAGTCGCGGACGTGCATTCGACCTTGGTCACGTGGTGCGAGTGCGACTCGTGGGTTCGACTAATCGATCTAAATTAGGCAACTCTCGAAGCTCGACACGGCCGTTCTAGCTGTGGGCGTGATACGCGAGAAATTGACTGTTTTGATCGTCGAAAATACGCAAATTTGCTTCAAATTATTAAAAAAAGTGAGAATTTCGCGCATAATTTCGTGAATAATCTTCTTTTTGGTCTATTTCGTGTGAAAACATAAAATAGCTAAAATTCGCGAAACTTCGTGAACGCAAAATGCCTCCTCTAACCTCAAAACATGTTCCTATGTTGTCAAAAATACTTAAGAGTTGTGTTTTTTAAAATTTCGTGCAAAAACCATTCACGAAAATTCGGTGTCCCTACCTATAGGCTATAGGTCGACTCATCTCACGCAGCCACCCACGATTTTCAGATAAGCTGTTGGACTCCTTTTCCACTCATTCACTAAACCAGCCGATGGCAATAGGCCTGCTATTAGACGTTCAATACGGTATTCATAAAAACGGGTCCAAATTGAAACAAATTCTAATTTAGACAATTTGACTACCAACAATTCAAGACTCAATCACAATTCTTTTAATAATACGATGATCGATTTTGGTTTTTAGATTGCATCAGATTCCTAGTCTACACTAAATGGAAGAAGTAAAAACAAAAAACTACAAAGTGACATGATTTATGGCTCAGTCACATCACAGTACAATGAACATATAAAGATAAATGAACAGTACGTATATGTAGTAAGAAGGATTGAGGTTGAGGTACGATAGGATTATTATTGAAGGTATGATAATCATGCAAATGCCAGAAAAAGGTTCCTACAAATGAATAATACTGCTATTATTACCTACCCTAATGATATACTTAAGGCTATCACATTGAGAAGAGGTGTAAGGATAGGAATGCAGATGAGATTGCTTATCTCTAACTGTGCCCTGTTCCACTGGATGAACTACTACCGGTAGCAGTAGATATTCTATTCTATAGAACCTTGATATGGTATCAAGTTTTAACAGATGTTTAGCATTCTCAGTACCAAAACACAATTTATTTAACATAGGCCTATATGCAGACATCTTCTTTGTAATCCTATCGTACCACTCAGTCATCATACCTGACAAACAGAGCAGATGCTACGTTTAGGTACTTTACATTTTGACGGTGGGTTATCCAGAGTTTGCGATACTTGAGGTGCTTTCGCACAGCAATAATTTTGACAGGCCTACGTTTTGTTACAGGCCTATGATCTCGCAGTTACACAAAATTGTTCAAAGTCGCATAAAGACCTAGAATGGTGAGGATAGAGGTACGATAGGATTAGAATAGAAGCTTTCAAGCTTTTCTTTAGAGAGGTGTACAAGATAGCAAAAGGCAATGTACTTACACCTTCCCATAGAATATTAGCCAAGTTGTCGATTTGTTCACCAATTTCCCGCATTTCTCCACTGTATCTGTAAACAAAAATATCAATATTAAAATTATCATTCTTGACTATCTTTCTATGTTAGCTAGCTAGCTAACATGTAGATACTACTAATAGATAGAGACAGAGACACTGATTTATCGCAACTGCGATAACGGCAATAAAAAATTAAAAACTTAAAAAGTTATATTTTTTCTATTTTCTCCATGTTTCATGATGTTTTATTGCTATTAAAAGCAGTTTTGAATCGGCGACAAAACGCGATATGGCGCTCAATTAGCGATATTAATGTGTTTTAGCGATATATAGACGATTTTACCAAATTCTGGAAGAAAATTCATAAAAACGCAATTTTACGTATTTTTGCAATAATTTCTCAGTATTTGCTACGACTCGTAACTTGATTTTGTTCCCGCCATTAGTTTTGAAAACGCGTGCGTAGCTACCGCTAGGCAAGTTTTCCGTATCCTAAGCGCCTATTGGTTGATTTTCTCGGCTGTGTTGTGTGAGCGGATTTGCGCTCGGTGAGCGATCGTATCGTAAGCGGCAAGGTCAGATTAGCTTTCTGAACTCACTTCTTAATCATTGACGCGTATTTTCTAACCTCAAATAATTGCTTATTTCGTGACCAAGCAAGATGGTTAGAGTTAAAAAAACCATTCATGAACGTGCAGAATTTTTCAAAAAGGACAAATTCTACGTAAATGATAAGACCATTTTAATGTGCGGGTTTTGTGATTGCCGGCTGGAGTGGGCTATCAAAGGCTAAGGCACTAGGCCTGGCCCTAGTTATTTTCAGTTTTAAAACCAACATCTTAAGAGAGGTCTTACAGTCTTACACTATTTGGGCCTAGTTGGGCCGCTTACCCAGGCATAAGCCCAAAACATATGCCAACATTTGAAAGTTGCATGCTATGCTCAAAGGCCTAGGCCTAGCCTGGGCATTGCTAAAACTAGGCCTACGATTTAGACTTAGTCCTAAGCCTAGGCCTAGGCCTAGGCCTAGGCTAGGCCTACTTAAGAAAATGCAACACATAGGCCTGGACCTAGAAGAAAACCTAGCTAGAAAAATATCACAATCGATAACATTTTCCGACGTTACGTGTTACGTTACATGTACCACGATTGCAAAATTCAATGTGCTACAAAGTGCTATTTTTGTGTATTGTAGATGCTACAAAATGCTATTTTTAAATTTTTAGATCCATAAAGCTATTTTTATGAAATAAAAGTGCTACAAATCAGTGTCTCTACTCAGTGTTGGGTAAGTTCCTGCCAAAAAGGAACTTTTAAAAGTTAAGTTACTTGGCCTTCAAATGAAACTTTTAAAAGTTACAGTTCCTTCCCACAAAAAGGAACTTTTGAGTTCCCGAAATAATAAAAGTTCCTGTTTAAAAGTTCCTTTATCAGATAAATTATGGTACATAGGATTTAGGTTTCGATTTTTAAGCCGTGTCATCGCGAGCAAATATGACAGGTTTATCAATCGGGGTTACGCCTCCTAAAAATTATATGCTACTGCTTTTTATCAGCTGATTTTCATATCTGTGTCAGCTAAATCCGTTTTTAAATGTGGAGGCATGGTGGATTTTGTCCATCTCTCAGACTGAAAGGAACTTCTAAAACTTTATTAAAAGTTCCCCAAAATTTGTAACTTTTGTGTTGAAAGTTCCTCTAACTAAAAATGGAACGCGTTCCTTAAAAAGTTCCCGAAAATTGAACGCGTTCCTAGGAACGCGTTCTTTTTTAAAAGTTCCTACCCAACACTGTCTCTACTAATAGAAATTAAGTGAAATAGTAACTTAACAATTTGATCACATTAAAATGATTATGCACAATTTTGGGAACACTTTTGATATAAGTCTTGTGATTGCAAAAACATTTTATGAATACTGTATTATTTTTATTTTCATAATAGGGCCTATAAATCTAGGTCAAAAATAAAATCTGAAATGGCCCTTGCAAGAAAACAAGTGAAGCATTACAATTTATAACGAACACGTACAAGTTCAACAAAAAAGCTAAATTATGTTAATTGTTGGGCCTCTGTTAACTACGCTGATAGTGATATGGTAAATTTTAATAGGCTCTTCTGCTCAAGCGGCAATCAATATATGTTTCTTAATAAGAAATGAAAACTTAATTTACCTGATGTATGCCCACATGATGAGTGTAAGAAGCGATGCACCCATCACCATGTTACAAATGTTGGCTAGAGCATAGAGGCCGACAAGACCAAACACGCCCGATAACACGTAGCAGATAACAGCGATTGCAAAGAACACTGCGGGCGTTCTGGCCGCCTTGAAAACATTCTTGCTCTCGTTGTGTTGTCGGTACTGCTGAAAGCTGATCTCCAAGTCCTGTTAACAAACACAGGGCAAATGTGAGATAAGTGGGACGGAGGTATTGAACACTCTTTACTGAGAATAAGCTAACATAGATTAATATGGAACGTTAAAATAAAACCAAACTCATATTTGATGGACAAAGTTTTATGAGAAATACATACTAATTTCAGTAATTTGGATATTGGATAATAATCACACTACAAAACGTGGGAGTCTTTGTTAGAGCCAAGATACGCAAAACAACAAAATAAGTGCATAAAAGTGTAGTTTTCATGATACATGTGTCTTTGATTGAAAGCACAGACTGGTGTAAGTTTAGAAATTTTACAAGTTTTTATGGAAATGAGAAATTTTATAAAAATTGGAATAGCGATTTGTTTGATAAGACAGCAAACAAATACAATGAATGATTCCTGTGTTAAAGTTAGAGGAGTTCATTATTTAATTTTTTTGTGGATACAACTGTATTTATTTTTTTACTAAATAACGTTTCAGAAATCAAAAGCTTTCTGTCATCAGGTAAAAGAGGTATTTACTAGGGGTGTGCGAGTACCCAAAATTTCGAGTCGAGTCGGGTATTTGGGATTCGACTCGAACTCGAGTATTTGGGATTCGAAATCAAGTCTAAAAAAAAAAGTTTTTTTTTTACGATTTTGGTGGAGGTGCCGGGTCGCGGCCCCGCGGGCGAGTGTAAAAACGTAAAAATCGTTTTCTATTTTTGGCACACCCTTACCAACTCTGATTAGTCATAATACCGTAGTAACCTGTCTTTTGATACAAATTTGTATTCTTCTTAGAAGTTTTGATCTTTTTTGGCACAAATAATAAAAATATGTCAATATAATGTTTGTATCAACATTTGCGGAAGGTACTGTGTACGCCTACTTAAGACTCGGACTCGAAATCGAGTAATTTTTAGGACTCGGACTCGACTCGAATTAAAAAATCAGGACTCGCACACCCCTAGTATTAACTATTCCATTCACCCCCTTAACACAAAAATTATATTTTAGTCAGGCTATGATTTATGAATTTAGAAAGTAACAGAGAAATTATTAGGTAATCCATGACCCGAGAAAAGAAAAATGGTCAAACTTGGTAATTTTTTAGCTCGGTCCGATGGGCAAAAATCTCCCATACGAAAATAACATAGGAAGTAGGAACAATCTTTAGCCCATGACCTTGGAGGATTTTGACCCAAAAAATATTGTCCATTATTTAAGTACTCGGAAGTCTTTTCTGTAAATCCGCTATATTTTGTTTTGAAATTTGGGCAAGTAGTTAGGTCAAAATATGCTGATTACCAAGAAAGGGGTGTGATTTTAGACTGCACTTTTTTTGCTTGCGTGTTTGAGCCTATACATCTATGCACAGTTTTAAGACACGATGGCATAAAATGCCATTTTAGATTGAAACGTGAAAAAATGGCAAATGGAAAACATAACATGGATTTCAATTCAGGAAAATCCCGTAACCGTTTATCTTACGATAAAACCAAATTAATCTGCAAGTTCACATTGATTTAAACGTTGATATCCAGTATGAACATTATTGCTATACAAATCTGTACACTTGGAATAAATTCCCGAAGTACAAATTCCCGAAGTACATAAAATTGAGTAAATTACGGAGATTTCACAATTTTATTAATCAAAACCGATGAACTAATTGAGATTTTTGCGTACGGGTTCTCATAGATTGGTTCTTTATTAACGCTCCATTGTAATATGATACTGGTGCTATTAGTAACCGTTTACCCGGAAAAAACCCTGAAAGCTGAGCGCTTAAACTCGTCTCCGCGCCAGTCTCAGAGACTCCTCTTAATTTTATAAATGCTGTCTCTTTTGGTTTTCTATTTTACCAACAGGGTTCCTTTCATGAGCACAAGAAAAACATTGAGAAATTGGATGGTTGCTATCTCATGTCACCTAAACTGGTAGAACATGCATTGGGGTAATGTTCATAAATTCGATTTCATGCGTTCTCGACGATTATTGATATTATTAATACAGTAAGATCCCTCTTATCCGAGTTGGATGAGACCGGGGGCACCTCGGATTTGCGAAAAACTCGGATGGCGCGTTTTATTTGTTTATTTGCTCTCGTAGCATAGCCACACATGTAATGGATAAAGGAACATAAAATACACACGATACACTTCATACAGGGTATACTAAATGATTTAATAGCTTGTAAATCAAGCTCACAAACACACGTACACAATTAGGCCTACATGTCGTAATAAAAACGTATGTCTAGGCCTAAACTCGACGCAGTAGGCCTAGGCTAGGCCTACAATGCAAACATAGGCCTAGGCTAGGCCTAGCTCTCTTTCTCATGTGGGAAAACCTCTCACTACTATATCCCGCGCTGAAGCTCTCGTCGCAAGATAAGCCTGGGAAAGAAAGAACATAAGCCCAGGAATAACAATCCTATGCGTCGTGATAACGAATTTCGTGAATCGGTTGAAAGATGATTGCATTGCGAATTCTACTTCTACACCCAACCATCTTTGTCAGTCAGCTGTGAGTGTGAGTTGGTTGGATCGTACGCGCATCTCGTACTGCGCAGACGGCAGTGTCCAAGATTTATTGCCGCATCTTTCTCTCTTGCACTCACTCGTGGCATGGGCGCGACTCGCCGAGACGGACGGAAGCACGTGATAGCTTACAACGCGCTCTGTCGTCAACTCCAGTTACTCTTTAGGCAGCGGGCACGCTCCGCGGGAAAGACCGCAACCACGTAGCGCGTAATTTAAACTGGTGAATTAGCCTAAAAACGGCCGCGAAATATACCCGGATCTTAAAATCGGCTCCGGGTAATTTCTGGAACCGGGTACCCGATGTCATCCCTACTCGTAAGGCATGCCTACAAATGTATGCGAGTACATTTAAAAAAGTGCGGCGCGGCGTCTGTAATTATTTTTATGTTTTATTTACGTATTTAAAACTTTAATTTAATTTTTTTTTTTTTTTTTTTTGGGCGGCTCGGTTAACACGGTACATCGGATAAGAGGAGATCGGATAAGAGGGATCTTACTGTATATAGAATAATTAATAATATTAATATCAAACACCTGTGTATTTTGTAGGGGTGTGCGAATATTCAAAATTTTCGAAGTATTCGAGAATAATTTACTACAGTTAAACCCCGTTAATTCGAGCACCCATAATTCGAAAAGTTGTGTAATTCGTAGAATAACTCAGTTCCCGGCCAATAGTATGGGAACATACATGTTAAAGGATGTGTTTAAATCGAAATTTCGATAACGTGTAATTCGAACAAATAATTTTCCCCGTCATTAAATATCCATTATAATTTGACTGATAATTCGAAACAGTTTTAAGCAATCGCAAAATCACAAAGACAGCAAACCGCCGTCAAAGCTTTGCCGCCGTGTAGATATTGCCTGCATCGTTCTGTACTGTGTCTAGCTGGAATGCCGCCCGGCCAGCTGGCTCCCTGCCCGCCCGCACCTCCCCTCACACTCCCTAGTCTTCTGCGCAGGCCCACTTCCCCTCGCCGCTACGAGCTAAGAATAGATTCTACAAGTTGAGTTTTGTTCGCCTGACGTCTGCCACTAGTCTGCTACTGTAAGTCGAGACGTGAACGTGTTGAATGCTCTGTTGTAGACAAGTGCGTCAGTGTTTGTTTTGCGTGTTGTTTAGCGATGGCTCCGCCAACTAAAAAGTATAAAACTCTGACTATTGCAGAAAAAGTTAAACTTTTAAAAGACATTGACAAAAAGGAGGAGAAGAAAGGTGCGTTAGCCCTTAAATACGGAATTCCTAATTCGACTTTATCTACAATTATAAAAAATAGGGACAGAATAGAAGAAGCTTTCATCAAGTGTGGTGGTAGCGGATGCAAAAGGCAGAGGCTACGTCCGGCGAAACATGAACAGCTGGAATTACAACTCTTCGAGTATTTTACGCAGGTGCGTAGTTCAAACATACCACTATCTGGTCCAATGCTAGTGGAACAAGCCCGTGAAATCGCCTTGCAATTAAATATCGATGATTTTGCGGCGTCAAGTGGGTGGCTTGATCGATTTAAAAAAAGATTCAATATCGTCTGCCTTGCGGTTTGCGGCGAGGCTCAAAGGGTGGACCAGAATGAAGTGTCAACATGGATTGAAGACCACCAGCACATATTTGACAAATACAGTGCGCAAAACATATTTAATATGGACGAGAGCGCTGTTTTTTACAATATGATGCCCGAAAGATCCTTGGCTATAAAAGGGGAGAAATGCCATGGAACAAAACGCAGCAAGGAGAGGTTGACCGTAGCACTCTGTGTGAATTTAGACGGCTCAGAGAAAATGAAACCTTTGGTTCTAGGCAAGTTTGGTAAGCCACGCTGTTTCAAAGGCTTGGCACTATCTGATCTGCCTGTCACTTATGACTGGAACAACAAGGCGTGGATGACAGGTAGGGTTTTTCGTGATTGGCTAATTAGGTTACAGAGGCGCATGGCCTGTCAAGACCGGCACGTGTTACTGACGCTCGACAACTGTTCAGCGCACAACATTCCTGAACTGGCAACACCAAATGTTGAGATACTGTTTTTCCCACCGAATACCACCAGCGTACTCCAGCCTTTAGATCAAGGCATCATTCAAAATCTAAAACATCATTTCCGCCGGCAACTTTTGCGATCATATACCAGACAAATAAAGATTGGTCGCACAGTTGATGAAATTAAAAAGTGGACAGTGCTTGACGCTATTAGAGCCATTGCCATTTCATGGGGAAAAGTAACCCCAAAAACAATTGCCAATTGTTTTAAGAAGGGGGGAATTGTTCTAGCCCCAATAGCGCCGGAGCCTATCCCAGACCTAGATGATTCTGAAGACGCCGATCTCGAGGACGTTGACGTTAGGAACCACAGTGTATGGGAACTAGATGTCGGGGAGGGCGATGTCTGGGAAGTCGATGATAGGGACGGCGACGTTGGAGACGGCGAAGTTGAGGAAGTTGATTTTGGGAACGGCGGTGTTTGGGAAGTCGATGATGGGGACGGCCAAGTTGGGGACGGCGATTTTTCGGATGATGATTCGGAGTTTGATGTTAACGACGCCGATTATCTTCTCCTGATGAAAGGTGTCAGCTTAGATTACTTCACTAACTTTGATAACGACGTGTTAACTTCGGCTGTTTACGAGCCTACGCCTATCTCCGACGAGCCGAGCTGCAGTGTTGAAGTGGAAAGTAGTGATTCGGATGGCGAAGATGATGATGAAGAAGTGTTGCCTCCTCCGAAAGAAGAGGCTCTAAAAGCTATTCAAACGATCCATCAATTGATTTCGTCGACTGGCGACATACCTATAGACTGCATTGCGTCATTTGAAAAACTTTCCTTGTATGCAGTGGAAAAATACGCCCCCGTTTTTAAGCAATCCAAGATTGGCGACTTTTTTACAAAGTGTTAAAATGTAGCCCGGCCTACACATTGTCCAACAAAATGGTAAACAAGTGACATTTTCAAGTTTTTATTATCAAAGTTGTCACTTTTCCAAATCATATAATATTCCATAAATGATCAACATTTCTCATAGTTCAGGATGTCTAATAATATTATTGTAAGTTTGTAACTGGTCCAATGTTAACATAAATATTTTCTTCTAACCACCTATTAAAAAGTGGAAGTGTAAGTTATAATAACGTCTCGTCTTGTCAGCCTGGCCCTAGCCTGGCCTCTCCCCCCCCCCCCCCCTCCCACCCGATCATCACAGCTATCAGCACTGTCCGTGCTCAGCCGCCGCGTCGGTCCGTGCAGAGCCAGACCAGCCCGTCCTCCCACTGGCTCGACATACGTAATTTATGAATGAACCACTTGAGTGCTCTGTTACAATCTTATGTAATCAAAGCGTTTTTGACGAGGTATTGCAGGTTCAGTCGAGTGTATGGAGTGGAATCAATTGATTGCTTTATTTCCATGTCATAGGAAGGTAAGTATCAGGGCCTTTGTTTACATACTATTTACGTAGCAGACAATAAAGACTCAATGTATTAACAATTTATTTTAATAAGTCTTGTGCCCCACTATTTTTTTAAAAGCATAAGGTGAGGAAAAACATAAAAATGGAATTTAAAAAAAAAAAAAAAAAAAAAATTATAAATTTGTATGGATAGATAATTCGAATTTGGATAATTCGAATTGGCAATTTTGAGGTCCCTTGATTTTCGAATTAACGAGGTTCTACTGTATTCGTATTCGATTCGAAACTCGAATAGGGTATTCGAATTCCCGAAGTATTCGATTTGAAATTCCCGCTAGTATGCAGGAAACTACATTACCGATCGACGCACCCTATCGTCAACTCCCCGCAACGTGTTTCAGCGGTCGTACCAACCAAACCAAGCTGTACCAACTTCGACAAACAACAGCATCTGATATCACCGTTGTCACGACGTCGTTGAACGTAAGAAATTACTCCGAAAACGTGATGCAAACCTCATCTTTCTTGCGAAAAAGTTCTAAACATGGTCTTTTCTCGGGTAAATGCTCATGTAAAAACCCGCATAGGGCTCTCGTGCTTACAGATTACGAAGAAGAAGCGGGCCTTGAGCCCGAAACGGACATAGGCCTAGCCCTAGGCCTAGCCTACGGCAAAAAAAGTGCGATTTGGTACTTTTTCAACCCAAAAGGGAACGAAGCCGAATGTATGCATTGAAAAAAAAATTAAAAACCCCCACAGGTCAGAACAACGAACATTGTTTTTAATTCCCTGTGCTTTGCACAATGCTAGGCCCCTAGCCTACCTAGGCCAATGACGTACATAAGCTTTGCGTAGCTTATATTACGTCATTGACCTAGGCCCTAGGCTAGCCTACTTAGGCCTAGGCTAGCCTACCTAGGCCAACCTAGACCTGGGCCTACGCCCTAGCCTGGCCTAGCCGGTACTCTTTCGGTTGGTATGGACAATTTTTTTATGTGTACCTAAAAAACCTTTAACGTCGCTATTTTAAATCTAAAGTACCTACAAAACCTTTAACGTCGCTATTTTAAATCTAAAGTACCTACTGATCAAAAACTGTCCATACCAACCGAAAAAGTTCCGCCTAGCCTACCTAGACCTGGGCCTAGGCCCTAGCCTGCCTAGGCCTAGTGCTAGGGGCTAGCCATTGAATTTTGCCAAGGCTAGCCTAGAGTAGACCTGGGACCAAAGATCCTATTATAAATAAATAATATTAATATTAATAGCCATAATAAATAAAACTTAAAAACAACTAAATGTTTATTTTTATGTGTGCAGTGCGCACACATAAAAATAAACATTTAGTTGTTTTGATAACTATTCGATATTCGACTTCGATATTCGCCTTTTTTACTGTGTACTATTCAATATTCGTATTCGAACTCAAAAATCACTATTCGCACACCCCTAATATTTTGAAAATAAATAAATACAAAACAAAAAATCGGACCCACTTTTTTTAAAGGGGTAGTTGTATTGAAGTCATTGCTATGCTTATCCAACAAACCTTGTCTAGCTTTTCAAGATACTTTGCTGAAAACTCGTCACCGCCCATCTTGCGCTTCTTCTTGAACTGCTCGATAGCTTTCTCCTTGTGCCTAAGATGCTCGGCTTCTAGAGTGGCCGAGTTCAAATACGGTTTGAGACCTCCACACGTTCTCTCCATCTGAACGGTGTATGTTTCTCTCGCAGATGCCACGGCAGCCAAGTTATTTGCCTCTGCAGTTGCCTGTTAGTGGCACAATAAATATTGCAGAAGGTTAATGTATTTATTGAATTCATTAGACAGACAGGCACATGTACACAATGAGGTATGGCCAGTAAGCAGGCCCTTGAAAATACAAAATTGTAATCATATTAGTCATATATTTCAGAACTGTTAATATTGCTAAGTGTTTATCGCTACCTATACTAGTACCCAGTCTTGGGGTTGTTACTTTAAAAAAAAGCATGCTATTGCTAACACAATTTGTCAATTAATACTTTTTTGCTATTTTTCTTCAGATGTAGTGACACTAGATTTGCACTACATGATAAATGTAGCGCCCTACTTTTACGCTACGTGTTTGTTTTTATTAGGAGAGTGTGGGACTCTCAAATTACCCAGGTTTTAAGCTTTTTGACATCGAGCCGAGATGATTTTTGGCTCCGATTGGCAGTTACCCTACGTCAATTTGATAGTTATCTATTATCAAAAGCACATACGGGTAGTTTGTTTCACCTGGCTTTATTTCACGTCAGTGTGCATTCTTTTAAGTATGAACTTTTTGGCTTTCTTTTAATAACCCTAGGCCAGCCAGCAACGATCATAAAAGGCCTACTAGACAATAGCCCGGAATGTACCAAGGGAGATTTCCATATGTGCAATACTTAAGCGTAAAAATGAAGGCGATTACGCTCAAAATCAATAATCTGGGTTTCTAATTATCGTTGAAACTTCTTTGCCTGCGTTTTGTGAAGATTTAACAACTGAAATATCATTCAAGATGAACAATCATTTCATAATCACTGCAATATTTTATTTTAAAATCAGATCTACTAACTCCCGATGTGACAAACCGCTCGCTACACTGGTCCTCTTTCGGACGACGCAGAGAGAGATATAGAGAGGTAGGCTCGTTCTCTCGGGGAGCAAGCGAGGGAGATCAAATGAGGTGTGTGCAAGTGAGAAGAGGCTATGGGCAAGCAGTGAAACTTGGACTCGTTGGAACGTTCGCGGCAAGCATTACAAGCTATTTTGCAGTGCTGACTTTTGACTTTTCATTTAGTGCTGGAACTTTAAAAGAAGCGCAAATATCATGCTAATTCCATGCTTACGCTACAAAAATTGAAGCATGCTACAGCTACAATATGCTCCATAATTAAGGTGGCGCGCTACCGGTTTCGCTACAGGTAAAAAGTAGCATGTTACAAGGAGCACGCTTAAATTTTGAATGATTGCTAAGGCTTATTTACATAAAAATTCTAGTGAATATTAGTAACGTTGATGAATGATGACTTATGAAGAAACTCCCAATTCCACCTAAAGAAACAAACTAGATATTTAAACGAGTCCAGAAAGGCATAACATTGTAAATTGTAATGCAATTCTCACTGGTGTTAGGCATTTCTGATTTTAATGCAATAAAAAGAAAAACAATAGATACCCAATTTGGCAATTTTCAATTTCTAGTGAAACCTTGCTGGCTGTTATACAAAGTTTTCTAAGCAATACCACTTTTTGTATTCGTTCACATGTCAATGGTAAAAATGAAAACTGACCAGCATAAAATGCACTTATTACTAGGTAATAAGGTAACAACTTTAAATTAGCTACAGTTGTCATCAGCAGGTGAAAAGTTTTGTCGCCCCCAGCCCTTCAGGC
This sequence comes from Sweltsa coloradensis, assembly GCA_024449915.1. Classification (NCBI taxonomy): domain Eukaryota; kingdom Metazoa; phylum Arthropoda; class Insecta; order Plecoptera; family Chloroperlidae; genus Sweltsa; species Sweltsa coloradensis. The sequence continues at coordinate 61,770 of JAMZAV010000715.1, forward strand.
TGGGCTTTATGTTCTCTATGCTTTCCCAACCTGTCAACCCTTCTCCAATCTAAACTAAACTAGCCATTTGGCCTTTTCCAAACTAATTGAACAACCAAGTCATTTGACACCTATCACTTTCCATCTTTCTTCACCTATGGGGTCGAGATGGGCGAGCCTACTCTACACCCTCTGGTGGGTCCGTGTTTCCTTGTTCATAACAAGTGTGACTCCTTGTCCTGCTGGGGGGGCCTAGCAGGTGATGAACCTGTTAGACCCTACTCGTCTTTTCCTTCAACCTCTTCATCTGCAGCCAAGAGCTAATATAGCACGTGTACCTGTGCTATAGCCAAGAGCTTGCAATTTGTAGTCTTGTTTCCTTTCGTTTTCGAATCCCAGTCACAATTAGTAGGGCAGTCTCTCTCGTTGCCACGGGTCTTGGTTCAAATCCAGGGTAAGACATGGTTCTTTTGTCGCCCAAGCACCAGAGTCTAGGAGGGAAGCCCCCTCACTGGTTGTGCTGTGTTGTGACTTTCCACCCTTCCTATCTCTAACCTTTTCTCTTTGTATGAATGAAGAGGCACCCTTGCCCAGCAACAGCAGGAGGGGCAGCTTTTCTCTTGTTGCCAAGGGTCCTGGTTCGAGTCCAGGGTAAGTCATGGATATCTTGACTCCCGAGCACCAGAGTTGGGAGGGAAGCCCCCTTACTGTCTGTGCTGACTGTGTGCCCCAGTATGAATGGTGTGTGAAGTAACCTTGCTGATGATGACAACATGCTTGCAGAATTTACTTCTTGCGTGGCCCTACCACAGGTTTGGTTATGTGTTGTGAGTTTTGGTTGCATGTAGTTAGCTGATTTTTAGTGGCCACCATCCGCCTGAAGAGTCCCAGAAGGACGAAACGCGTCGTGGATTAAGGTAACAACTTTAAATTAGCTACAGTTGTCATCAGCAGGTGAAAAGTTTTGTCGCCCCCAGCCCTTCAGGCTGGGCTTTATGTTCTCTATGCTTTCCCAACCTGTCAACCCTTCTCCAATCTAAACTAATACTATTATAATATGGTTAAATGAACAATAACTTGTTTTCAGTACCTAACCATTATGAATTACTCACACTGAATCTTCTCGTTAACAGCAACTACCGTAATGGTCAGACAATAGATAGATTTTAGATTTATCCTAGTTACCTATCACTATCACAATTGATGAACATTTTTTTAAAAAGGTAAACACTTTTAAGAATGTTTCCCATACCCATCGAGAATAGGTACGTAATTTAACTAATTTTACCTTTTTGTTGTAACAGTGAAATTTGATTACGTAATTTTTACAGTCATTCGTATAACTAATTTCTTAGTTCTGAAAAAATGGTAAAAATAACTTAATAAGGTAGTTTTACTAGTTTAGAATAAAAAATAAGTAGGCCTACTCATCTAGTATGTACTTTAAATTGCTCTTCGCATACTAGGGCTGGGCTATGACATATCATTCAATTATCGATATCACACGAAAAATTTCGATATGATATCGATACATCAAAATGTAATTGTTTGTAAAAAAAAAAAAAAAATCAAAATTTTTTTTCAATTTTTTTTTTAGTGTTATTTTTCATAATTTTGGCCAAATAGGGTTGATAAGGTGTCACCATAGACCTATTTATGATCTCACAATCGCGTTTTATGACCCGGCACCTCCAGCAAATGCACCAGCCAGGGTAATTTAATTTAGACTACCTACCCGGCACCTCCACCAAAATTTCGAAATTAAGCATTTTTTGTGAAAATTTTGATATGAAATCAAATATCGATACCTAAATTTTTTCCAATTATCGATATCATATCGAAATATCGATTTTTTTGCCCAGCCCCATCACATACTAGTACTAAGTATTTGTGCTCGCAGTCATATTTGTGGCTACTAGTGCAACAAAAAAACTTTATGCTGGTTCTACAGGAATAAGTAGCATGTGATTTGATGAAGTGAATAGGATTACAATTTACACTTTACAGTCACTAAAGAAATGCTATGTAGGATGTAGGCCTACTCTAAAACATGACTTTCATTGTACCTCTATCTATCATGTATTTTAATTTTTAAACTAAGAATATTTACCTAAGACTATGTAGACCTAGAAAGTAGAAACACACACTAGTGTTATGTACTACTTACATAGTACATACAGTACTATACAAGTGTAGTACACTATAGACATTTATTATTAATTTATTATGTTACAATTATATAGGCCTATCTTGTTATTAATAGGTATATATCTACTGTTTACATTAGTATACATAGGCCTACATAGTAACATTATTATCAGTTTTAATTAAATTTTATTTCTGAAATGTTGTGCAGGCCTACAAGCCCACTTTGCTATGGAATAAACTAGACTAGTATAAAATTGTATAAATATTTATACTAGGCATATCCTTTCCATATGGGCCTACACTGTGTGTTTACAGATTATACTACCATCTAAAGGCTCAATTATGTATGTACGCCAACAAAAATCTTTGTATGCATACATGTAAATGTCAATAAAGCAAGCATCCATTCATTCATTCCAAAGGTATCTTTAAACAGTTCACAATTTAGGTTGAAGGCTTTCCTATGCGGGCATGCATGCTGTAATACTAGGTTTATCATTCAATAATCAATAATCATGCAAATATGCTGTGTTTTAGTCAGTGAGGACAAGCCAATATACCGGTCTAAGCAAATTAAGTACCGGTAAAACATTAAAAAACAAAACTTGTACGTCACCCTCACCCTCCGACCTGACTTATGTTGGAACCGGGTGTTTGATTATTACTAGTTAACATGGTATTTTCTGTGTGCAATTGGCTCTGGGGGTGGTGTATTATCCAAATAGGCCTGTGTGCCAGCTCACTCAATATGGTCAGTTGGTAATAATTCCTAAAACATGGACACTTGTCATCCCAACACTACAGTATACGTAGGCCTACTCATTTTCTTCCAACCAAAATGTTTAATGTATCGTCAAACTTCAACATTATTTTTTAATACTATATGGTTAGGGATAGAAAAAGTTTGTCACAATAAAAGGTAGGACTCTGAGAAATGTAGGCTGCATACATTATGTGAACTTTACACTGCTAGCACTGCTTAATTGACTTAATTTAATTCATATTGATAATATTCACAATTTTTTCAAAAATATATCGGAGTAATTGGATGAGCGTAGCGAAGATTCCATTTCACTACACTGGAGAAAAAAATCCGGAATGTTTTTTTTTCTGTATTATTGTGTGTCTGTTAACACGATTCCGGCTAAACCGAACTCCAATTGCAATGAAATTTTTTGGAGACCTTCGAAATCTCTGAACTTAGAACTGCCACGTTTTTGAGTGCATTCGACAAATTATTTCTCAAGAAAATCGCAATTTTACGATTTAAAAAAAATTCCTTCGACTTATAACACCTACATGCTTTATCCGTTGTAATGATTTTTTCACAGAATCTTTATTTTATGAATTAATATATTCGTGTGAAATTTTAACGCAATCAAAAAAATTATTCTTCATGAAAATTGCAATGTTACGTTTTTTTTTTATTTTTATTTTAACGACTTGGGCTAACACCTACATGCTTTATATTGCTTTTTTTAATTTTAATTTTTTCACAGAACCTTAATTTTATGAATTAATATATTTGTGTGAAATTTAAGCGTAAGTGAAAAATTATTTCTCATGAAAATTGCAATTTTACGCTTTTTTCGTGTTTAAAAAATTACGCTCATCCAACAACGCACCTGAAAAAGCGTTTGCGAAGCTTCCTAGTTATATTGTCAGCGTCATCGTTGTGTTGTGATACAATATTGTTGAGAATGCAAAGGATGCCAAATTAGCAAAATTATTTAAAAAACAGGCAAAAAGGTAGGATGAATTCAGACCAAATTATTGTAAGAGTTATTAATTAATAAGAAATGTAATGTTGTTTTTGTTACCATACCGGCATACCGCATGCGATTAGTAACTTAATTGGGTATGAGTCTGTAGATAATTAATATTCAAAATACCAAAAGACTTCAACAAAATAAAAACAGAAAAAGAACTCACAACCAACATGGACTTGGGTTCGGGCAGCTCATCTCCTTTGTAAATTTCGATGTACGATTTGAAATACTGGAGCAGTTCCTTTGCTTTGACTTTCTGGCCACCGATCTCTTTAACGACCAAGTTCTCGGGGGCCAGTATTGCGGGTACTAGGACGCCCAGTTGAGTCTTGAATTCAGACTCAATATCTGCAAGGACGACAGGCACATGGCAATACTTCTAAACATCTAAGGTTCGTTGGCCTCTATGTACATAGTACTGATTGTCTCAAGACAAGTAGGTTGGTCTCGAAGTTGGTACAATTTCTAAGCCTTTTGGCTAGTGATTAAGTGGGTGTTGTTACTAGTAGTTTGAAAATAAATTACACACATAATCAAACAAGTGACATTCTAAAAGTTAGCTACCAAAAGGCTAGAGGTACTGTATCCCAATCACAATTTGGCCACGAACTGTTATTTTCAAACCTGAAACCTTCTACCCGTGGTAGGTGCGGTATTTAATACTATGTTTATATATGCAAAGTATACAATTCTTTACCTCAGTGTAGGCTTTGAGGCTGAAGACATTTATCTAGAAAGTGTGTTGATTTATGTGAAAAGAAAAATGTAGGACCCAGAGTTGACTAGTTACAACTCAAGGACTAGTAGAATACCTATAGACAGGGTTGCCGTTTTTACGGATTTTATCCATTTTAACGGATTTTGAGGGTGCAAATCGGATCAATGGATTTTTATTCCAATTTACGGATTAAAAAAAGAAAAAGAAATTTTTAGTTCTTCGTTGTACGCCGTTTTTAACTAGTGATGGTAAAAAAATTATATTTCGATGCGATATCGATAAGTGGGAATATTTTCGATATACCGTACTGTATAAATATAAAAATTTACACCAAAAATGTAAAATTTCGTAATTTTGGTGGAGATGCCGGAGAAGTGGTCGAAATTAAATTAATCTTGGCTGGATCATGGTGGAGGTGCCGGGTCATAAAACGCGGGCTTGTGAGATCGTAAAAATCGTTAGAAATGCATTTATGGTGATACCTTATCAACCCTATGGCCTCAAATCATTAAAAATAGGCCTACTCTTTATTTTTTGTATTTTTTCAATTTTTTTAGGCATTAAAAGGATTTTTAAGGATTTGGGTGTTTCAATTAAGGATACCGTATTGTTCCGAATATAGCGCGATGTTTTTTTCCGAAAATACAATCTCAAAAACAGCACTCGCGTTATTTCCGCGCGCTTGCATTTGAAATAGCGCCTGAACATAGGCCACGCCTCTATACAACTCCCGCGCATTGTCTGCTGCGCTTCGCCCCGCCCACCCACTCGATGCCACTGAACTCGGCCGAACCTTGGGCGAAACTGTCTGCTAGTCGTCAGAATCCTTGGCCGTGATCACATCGTGACCTAGCTTGACCAACATAGATTTTGTTCGTCGGGGTTGTCTATCTACGTTGCTAAGAGTCTACGTAACGTAATAATGAGTGATGAAGGAGAAGATGAAATGGCTCAAGATGAACAAATGAAGACTGCTGATCGCGTGGAAAAGAAAGGTTCCTCTGCCTTACAAATCAGCAAGGGATTGCGAAGGAGCTAGGCCTAGGCCTACGACATAAACATTGAAGACCAGGAATCAGACTGGTGAACTGTGGTTGACATGTGAGCTTGTGCTTGGCCCTACCCTGTTAAAAACCATAGGCCTAGGCCCTAACATTGTTCAAAATGTTTTGTTGTAAGTGTTTCATGTACATTTTAATTTTCTTTGATTTTTTCTTTTTTCTTGAAATGATTCTGAAAAATTGGGGGTCGTGTTATATTCGAGGTCGTGCTATATTCGGAACAATACGGTACCGGTATCTAAGGAGTTTTGATGTAAACAGGATTTTTGTTTTTTCTTTGTGGCAACCCTGCTATAGCATATTTTTATTTTATGCGAGTCCTTTAAAACTAAATAATTGCACAGTGTAGCCATATAATACAGTGCTGAAATACAAGAAGTGAACAATAATTTGTACATACTATTGAAGTGTAGCTTAATATGTAGCCAGTAATTTGTATTCAAGTGAGGCATACTTGGCAATGTGCTTCAATTCAAGTGCATGCACAAGAAGCAGAATACTATACTCTAGAGATAAGGAAGGTTTACTTTGTCTGGGATATATTGTCGTCATAGCAAGCCGAACGGCATGCAAGCAATAAGAAGCTTGCTTTATTTCAAAACTACCATAAATATAATTTGATTGATGGGTAGCCTACAGATTTTTAAATGTTTGATTTTACTATGTAGAAGCCCACACTTAGAAAATTCTGGTTACATACTCGGAACCCTAAAAATAGGTTTAGATGAAGTGTCATGCAGCGGTAAAAAATGTAAATAACACCAACTTCATGAATTTAGAGCCTAGTTCCCTTGGTCTTAAACCTGAGAAAATGTACAAACTACGTACTACAAGAGAAATAATATAGAACACCAAGTTTGAATAAACATGGGTTTACATAGTACTATTATATCATAATAGTATCTTGTTAAAGTTGAGGTCAAACTTGCCACTCTTAAAATATCCCCCACGTTATGTGGGCTCTACTGTCAAGAATCTACCGTATAGTACCGAATATAGGCCGACCCCCTAACTTTGGTCATCGAAATTTAAAAAAAAGAATTTTTAATTAAATATTTTTATTTTACGCGCCATTATTCCTGCGGTCTGTTTCCGCGGAGCCAGAGCCAAGGTCGTTTTCCCCGCGCGGCCTATTGACGCGGAGCCCGTGATGACGTAGCGCTATGACGCAATCTCCAAGCAGACCGGTTCATATCGCCCAGTTATCTGTTCCTCGTCATACTTCACTCATCAGCACGCCTGCATTAGGCCTGGAGATAGCGTCGCGTCCTCCTTGCCTGCCGTATTGTTGGCGCAGCGCCAGACACTGTAACTCAGTGAACTATACGTATTTCCTTGTCACATGGCGCTGTAACTTGGGTGTTTGAAATTAGCGCATCAAAATGCCGATGCTCGCATATTGGCCGAGGAGGGATTTTGAGACCTAAAATAATGAAAAAAAGGTCGGCCTATATTCGGTACTATACGGTACGTGGGTCCCATGTGAAATCTCACTTTTTCCCACACTTGCAATTTTTAGCAAGTTTGCGGGATAAAATAGGTAGTATAGGCTACACAAACTTGCATCCAGGGCTCGACAAATTTTAAAAAATATACTTGCCCAGCTGGGCAAGTGGCCCAAAATTTTAGTTGCCCAGACTCAATTCAAGGTTGACACAATAATTTTCATTATTTTTACATATGTACAACAACTTTATTTATTTTAACAATAGCCACGAGTCAATAACTTTACCGACTTTGCGTACCGTACCCGCTTTTTATCATAGGCAGAGATGTGCAAAAATGGTTTTTTAAAGTTTGAAAATTCGCGCCTTAAAAATAAAAATTCGCGATTTGTCGCGATTTACCAAAAAAAACACAATTTTCTCATGCACAACTTAAAAAAAAAAAAAAAATGATTGATTGATTGATTGATTTTAATGATTTAAAAGAAAAACAAGCTCATGAGAGTGAAGTTCAGAATCAGTTTTAATTTTAAGCTCAATTTCAGCCTTCAGTTTTCAAAGTTTCCGACAGCTTTTACCAGAATTAATTTCGTCTACCCGGCACCTCCACCAAATTTACGAAATTATGCATTTTTTATGTGTCTTTTGATATGGATTTGAAGTATTTTGAGCTTACTCTCGTTCAAACGATTATTAAGATCTCACAATCGCGTTGTATGACCCGGCGCCTCCACCATATCTACCAGCAAGTATTAATTTAATTTCGACTTCGACCCGGCACCTCCACCAAAACTTTGAAATTTTTTTATTTTTTAAAATTTCGCGACCTAATTCGCATTTAAGGACATAATTGCTAATTTCGCCACTAGTTCGCGGTATCAACTAAAATTTCGCAAAATTTCGCAAATTGGAAATTGGTACCATTCAATCACAATTCATGAGATTCATGTGCAAACTGAATTTGAAGGGATTATTGCAACTTTAAAAAAATTCGCGAATTTCGTTGTCACCATTTTTGCACATCTCTAATCATAGGCCTACTCTTGGTCATATTTTACTTTTTTGGCAGGTTCATTAACTAGGCCTAGCCTAGGCAATGATGGTCCTAGGCCTATCTCATCTGCGTTATTTGTGAGTGGCTTAGTAGCCGTAGGCCGAGACGTTAAAGCTACTCCACTAGGCCTACAGTTAAAAAAGTTCCGTAAATCCATTTAAGAATGGTTCAATATTACGCAATGGTTTTAAAGTGTCAAAAATGGTTGGAATTTCACGAAACGGGAGAAGGTAAACAAGTCTCAGATCTCCATTTTTTCGACAGCTGTGAATAGGCGCACTGAATTATGGGTAAAGTCGATAGGTCGATATCGATCGGAATGCGATTGTAGTGGTGCGTGGTGCAGCCTGTGGCAAGTCTTGGAACTACATCAAGCTTCTGTCGCCTGTCGATAAAGTACCGTATTTACTCGCTTATAGGCCGCCCTCGAGTAAAGGCCGCACCCTTGTTTTGACCACTCAGATTTTAAAGAGTTGGCTATGAATACTGTTGATAAATGGCTTCACATAATGGCCGCACCCCACTTTTTGAACTTGACAATTTCAAATATACCCGAGGCCTATACTCGCATAAATACAGTAGGTTTCCACTTAGTGAAATCTTACGCGATTTGAGTTTTTAACCAAATTGTTGGTTGCCCGTACGGGCAACTAACTATAAATTATGGTTGCCCGTGCCTAGAGTATTAGTTGCCCCGGGCAACTCGGGCATAGGAATTTTCGAGCCCTGGATGCAATACATAGAACTTGGCCAAGTTAATTCATCATAAGTCTACTAACCTGAAAGCTTTCCATTAAACTCTGGATGCGTTGCAACTTTTAGACCTGGGTGAGGCATTAGGAAGCACGAGATCTGGGAGAAGCACGAGTTGATGTGTTGCCTGAGTGCCTGCAGTTCCGAGTGTTGTTTGCTTGAGATCTGGAGTCTTCTCTTGAGGATTACTTCTCCACCTTCCTCGCCATACTCAGCCTCATATGGAAAACTCCAGTCCCTGCCCAAAAAAGTTACGTTCTTTTTACCATCGGGCACAAACTACAATTAATAAATAAATAAAATAAATATCAAATATTAAATAAAATAAATTAATTACAAAACCAACTATGTTACAAACAACCCTGATATTTTAAGATTCCACAATTTGACATTTTGAAGTTTAACCCAATGGTTCGTCTACCTATGCTCATGCTTGTCCTTTTTCCATATCATCAGTTACACTGTCATTTACCTTTTCTACATCCTTTATCAATTGGTAGAGGTAGGAAAAATGGTGATAACGAAATTCGCGATTTTTTTTAATGTCCTTTTTATTGCCTAAAATTAGGGGTCTGCGGGTACCCGAAATTACGGGTAATTTTGGGTTTTGAAGCATACCCGAAATTCGGGCTTTTATAAATGTAAATCGGGTTTTTTTCGGGTAGGCCTAGGCCTAAATTGCTAACCTCTTTGGACCCTTAAATCGTCAAAAAACGATCGCGAAATGGAGCAAAATAAGACTGGTTTTACTTTTAAAGGCGAAATACAGCCAGTTCTATTGTTTTTCACGAAATTTGGTCGAAATCGGCAGTTTTTTCCCCATTTTCCAAGTATGTACTATATTCTCGCGAGAAAATAGGCCACTACAATAATAGGCCACACAAGTACAACAGCTGTTGAGCTGCTGCTGGTGACGTCACACCTCACAGGGTCGGCAACATAACAAATACAAACTATAGAAACTTTGTTTCTTGATCTACGAAGTACCAACATTTGAAACTTTAACGGCGGGAAGTTTGAAAATACGCGAAATTTGAAAAAATAGTTTGAAATAATTAAATTTTTTATGCGAAATGGATCCTTTATTTTGAGTTTTTATACTGAAATTCAAGATTTTTTTCTAACAAAATTAAGACTTTAGTTGCTATTTTTCAGGGTCCCTAAATTAATAATTTATGTGAATAATTATAACTTAATTATCATTAATTCTTTTTTGTAAGTTTAGTCAAGCCATGGGCTTAATAGTTACCATTAGTTAAATCTTTTAATTGCAAATAAAAATTGCAACAATAAATGTTGCATTGATGAGATGTTGTAGGCTTTCACGACCCGTAGATGTCTTCTGTATGATCCCTGGGCTGTTTCGTCGTGTCGATGATGAGGCACTGCTCGACGTTTCGCCACCCATGTTGGTGGCTTCTTCAAGAATGATGAGATGGATGATGAAGCAGGCTGTATATATACCTCCTGCTGGTAGATGAATCCACAGGTGGGGGACAGGGCCCTAACCAATGGGAACGCTCCTTGTCTCTCATTGGCTAGGCTCGAGTCCTACTCCGTCTTGTCAATAACTAACCCTATGGCTAGGCCAACATGCTTTTTTCTTTTTTTTTTTTTTTTTTTTCTGGCTCTTTCTTCCCGTTTGCACGGTTATCAAGGCTTCTTTCTAGTTCTTAGGCGTCCAGTCCACTCAGATAGTATCTCTTGCTTTCTTGTAGTAACTGTTTCCATTTGTGATGTTGCTATTGCAGTTGCTGTGTTTACAATTTTTGTTGTTGTTGTTAAACATGGTGACTCATCTGGTATATTATTATTGATTGCCACCTCTGTGTCTATCCTTTCTTCATCCTCAGTGCTACTTTCTATACACCCCACCCACTTCAACACTGGGTCCCATGCACGGCTCAGTGGAAAACTGCTATCTCTATTGAAGTTATTCTTGTGTTTACGAATTTCAATCGCTTCCCGGAACAAACGATTCCAACCAGTTATCTGCTTGACTAGGACCTTTGTTTTATCAAACTGTATCTGGTGGTCATTTCCTAAGGCATGGTCTGCTACTGCCGAGAGTCGTTGATGCCGTTTTACATCGAGATCCCCTCTATCATCTGGTATAGCCTTCGCCACGTAACCCAGTCACACATCGCTCTCGTGTTCTTTGATCCTTCTACAAATCTTGCGACCTGTCTCACCTATATAGACCTCTCCACAGTCACACGTAATTCTATATATACCACAAGAATCTAAAGGGTCGGATCCTTTAACCGATCTTATGAGAGAGTTTATCTTCTTATCAGTATTAAAATAGGTCTTGATGGAGTGTCTTTTTAAAACTCTACTTATTTCATCAGTTGTTTTATGGACATAGGGGAGTACCGCTGTAGCAATCACTTCTTGGTTTACTTATTGAGTGGGTCTATCTTTGTTGGTCACCCTGTTGAAAGCTTGCCGTATATCTCTTTCTTTATACCCATTCTGTTTGAAGGCCTTCCTCAGTTCATCTAACTCACTTTCTATGTGGTCAGCATCTGCTAGGCGTTTCGCCCTCGTTGTCAAACAATTTAACACCGACGCTTTCTGCTTAGGGTGGTGATGAGACTCTGCATGTAGGTATCTGTTGGTGTGCGTGGGTTTCCGGTATACTGTGTGTCCTATGGAACCATCTGTTTTCCTCTTGATCAATACATCCAGGAAAGGCAATTGTTTGTTAGATTCTAACTCCATGGTGAATTTTATAGTTGCGTGTTGATCATTGACGAACAACAGAAACTCGTCTAAAAGGGGTTTACCATGGGGCCAAACGAACCAAATATCATCTATATATCGAAGCCAACAGGTTGGTTTGTGTGGTGCAGACTCTAATAACTTGGTTTCAAAATCATCCATGAAAATATTGGCCACTACAGGTGATAGCGGAGATCCCATCGCCAAACCCTCAGTTTGTTGATAAAACTCGCCTTCAAATTTAAAATAACTACAGTTCAAACAACCCTTAATGAGGTCTCGAATGGTGGTAGGAAGGAGATACTTCTTAGCTCGTAGGTGAAGAATCTCCATCACCTCATCGACTGGCACATTTGTAAACAACGACACTACGTCGAAGCTGACAAGCAAATCTGATTCTTTTAAATTCAGGGTTTTTACGGTGTCTAAAAAATGGCTTGAGTTTTTAATATACACGACACGACGAAACAGCCCAGGGATCATACAGAAGAAATGTTGCATTAACTAATATGTGTAATTCGTAGTTATTTTTAGTGGAAAAAATACCCGACCCGAACCCAAAATTAAGTTATTTTTTACTACCCGAACCCGAAAACTACCCGAACCTAAAAAGTGCTACCCGCAGACCCCTACCTAAAATGTAATATTGTCGACAAATTACATCATTTAGAGAGGGAAAAAACCCATTTTGAAAACGCGAATTTCGCGATTAGCGCAAAATAACGAACAAAATTGTATCAAACTGGTCAAAATGCAAATTTAATTGCGAAATTGAACCTTTTAGTTTTGCGAAATGTGAGGCGATGTGGAGGTGCCGGTCCAGTTTTGGTGGAGGTGCCGGTCCAGACCGAATATTACGCGTGCGGTAGGCAGTACCGTGACGTCACGGACTTCAGGGAAATAGACCTCCAAAATAACGGCGCGTATCACGGCTTTTGCGAAAATAGGACACCAAAATAACAGTGCGTACATTTTTTTGAAATGATTTTTTGATTTTTTAGTAATATTTTTGACAATTTTTTTTGAAATCGCAAAAAACAATTTTTTTATTTTTTTGTAATAAATGCCAAGTGTTGAAAAATAAAGATTTTTTTCACTCTTCTTTACCTTTCAAGGTATTTTGAACAATAATTAAGTGTTTTTGAAAATGTGAGAAACTGCGAATTTCCCGTGATTGTGCAAAATATCCACAAAATAACCACAAAATTGCAAAATATACGCTTAATCTAAGTACAGCAAAATACGCTTGCTTTTTCCGCCCGCCCTCAATACTTTGTAGTGCATGCCGCAAACACCAGTATTTGCCAACACTGCTTGCTGCTTGCATCAAAAGTCACCAGACTCCTGAGCAATCAATCTCTTCGTCCCTCGCCCCAACCACTGCTATCAAGGCACGACTTGGGCTGAGTGAGGGAGACAGAGCGCGCTGCGCCGTATGGTTGCGCAACGCCTACCAGCATCGTCCAAGAGAGAGAGAGCGCACTGTTGTTTTTTAAATGCTATGTGCGGGAAAACGTCGTGTTTACTTGAAGAACAAGACGCAAACGGAAATTCTTCGGTGACGTACGTGGCGGCCATGATGTCATGTGATCAATTGCAAACTATAAAATCGACCAATCAATATATTTGGAGTTTCTTGGGTGTTTCGACGCCAGATTCGAATTCTTCAAATACTTCAAATTTTACGTGTATGTGTGTTTGTGAGATTGATTTACAAGCTATTAAATCATTTGGTATGCCCTGTATTAAGTGTTTTGTGTGTATTGCATGTGTCATATATCATTTTACCAATCAGGCTATGCTACGATACCAAATAAACAAAAAATCGCGATCATCCGAATTTTTCGATAATTTCAGCTGCACCCGGTCTCATCCAGCTTGGATAATAGACTTACTGTACTATACTATAATTGAATTTTGTATGTATCTGCCTAGCTCCAGGGTTATTTTGTCCCTGTGAAACTAAAAAGAAAAACACTATTAAACCATTTAACTCTAATTTAATAATAATGATGTTACAAAACTGAAATGAAAATATTATTTTTATGGTGCCCTTGTAATGATGTAGGTAAATGGTAAAGCACTTACCTGACAAGGAACTGCAGCTTTTGGAAGGGTTTATCTCCGGACTCCGCTAATGCGAGCTTGCCATACTCTGTGAACAGCTGCAGGTGTTGTAGGTCGTCCTCTTGGATGTTGTGCAACAGGTTGTAGATCTGCACGGAACTGAGCATCGTGCTTAGGGCAAACACTGTTGCGCAGTCACGGACCGTGCTCTCGCTGTCAAAAGCCCCCTGTGTATCCATCAGCACAACAGCTACCTACGTACAAACAATTTGTTTGTTAATAATAATTAGGGATGTCAAACGATTAAATTATTATAATCGATAATCGAATTCACTTTCACCTCCATAATCGATTATTAATCGATTTTAATCGTTTTGTACAATGTCGGTATAGTAACAAGTTTCTTTCAAACTTCGGTCTGGTTTTGGTTAGTTTGAATCGCCCGCGCAAGGCACGAGTTCGCATCGGCGCCGTGGCGGGGACTTGAGCACGCACAATAATCTCGAAGAAGACAGTCGGGAGCATAATCAACAGGAAGTGGAGGGGTAGATAAAGCATACGAGATGAAATTGGCATCAATGCGGTGATCAAATTCAATTGTTTGATGCCATGTTGTCGAAAACTTTTGGCCTAGGCCAAAACACAACACCAGAGCAATCACTTTTGTCACACTCAAGACGCCATGTTACGTAAAGGTGCAATTACTGCTCGGCGTTTCAGGCGCGTTGAGTGCGTTTACTGTGTTTATTGGCTGCCGCGCCAACTACGCCGCGGTGAACGCTTGAACAGAATGCAGCTTTAACTCCGCCCACTCCTTCCGACCTTGCACGGCCAGCGCATGCGCACATGTGACAAGGCAAGGCTGGTAGGCCTACGAACGATGTATTTTGCGACCTCGCTTCAATCAAATGTGGATCGGGAACAATCTCGCGTGCTAGCAATTGATGGAAACGTATCTCACGGGCGAGTAAGACATTAAATCGGCGGTTATTACGGCGTATTTGTCGGGAAAACGTAACGTACGGGAACGTTTCTCGCGGGTAATAGGCGGCGGATCTTGAAAACTAAATTTAAAAAAGCGCAAAAATTTAAAATCGATTTTTTTGTAAAAAAATCGATTAATCGTTTTCGATTAATAATCGATTAATCGAATCGATTTAATCGTAATCGTTGACACCCCTAATAATAATAATAATAATATGATTATGATTTTTATTGCTTAATGTCTCTATTAATGCACTAAGCTATTGATGATAGATATAAAGATGAAGGACAGTTACAAAAATCTATGCCTTATGTGGGATTCGAACCCACACCCTCTTGAGCCATATGCTTCGGACCAGTGCCCTTGTAGTTTGTGCCACCGCGGATGGCTAAGGTAATTAAAACAACCTAACATAGGCCAACTGTAAATGTGTGATTTTTGGCTTTCAAGTGTTTCAATGCTTTCAACTAGAGATGACATTGTGAAGTAAATAAATAAAATAAATAAATCCGTATTTAGAGTCTACCCACTCACTGATCTTTGATTGAATTTAGAACCGGTCCCACACAGGACCCTTGTTTTGTTTCTCCGTGACACAGAATTTGATATTTCATCGTGTATAATACCGGCAGGAGTTGGGGGTGGGAGGGTCATTCCATATCAAATCAACACAGTAAAGTACAAGAAATGACCTCACCCCCTCCGATTTTGAAACAAATCGGCACATTCTACTCAAAACCGCAAATAAAAAATATATTTTAAAATTTTTCGTTGTATCTCTTACGGTTTTTGAATTGCGGGTGGCTCAAAAACTCAAATTTGGGCACACCGACCTATAACCAAAAATTCCAAAATCTATACTGTTGAACGTAGAAAGCTATTTTTTTTTTGTAAATTAAAGGTCTTTGAAAAGCCTTCTCAAAAACGTATATTTTCATACTCTTGTAAACATATGGTACCAAGATAAAAGCAATTTATTTTTCAAATTTGAATTCCTCAAAAACCTTTTTTTTTTGCAAAATTTAAAATTTTTTAACAAAAAGGTATTGATGTTATGTACATGTGCAAAGAAAATTATAGTGGGCACTCTATAAGTATAGGAGCTATCATTCTATCATTGTAATAATGTGCATAATATGCGAACATTCAGTGTTTTTCAGTGTTTTTCTAGCTAGAAAAAGCTAGAAAAACACTGAACGTTCACATATTAGGCCTATACACATTACTACAATGATAAAATGATAGCTCCTAAACTTATAGAGTGCCCACTATAATTTTCTTTGCACATGTACAAAACATCAATACCTTTTTGTTAAAAAAATTTTAATTTTGTACAAAAAACAGGTTTTTGAGGAATTCAAATTTGAAAAATAATTGCTTTTATCTTGGTACCATATGTTTACAAGAGTATGAAACTCAACATTTTTGAGAAGGCTTTTCAAAGACCTTTATTTAACAAAAAATATTAGCTTTCTACGTTCAACGGTAGGCCTATAGTTTTGGAATTTTTTGGTTATAGGTCGGTGCGCCCAAAATGAGTTTTTGAGCCACCCGCAATTCAAAAACCGTAAGAGATAGGCCTACAACGAAAAATTTATAAATATAATTTTTATTTGCGGTTTTGAGTGGATGTGCCGATTTTTTTCAAAATCGGAGGGGGTGAGGTAAACTAAACTGGTGTGGTGTGTTGATTTGACCTGGAATTACACGGGAGGAAGGGATGGCACTTGTAGCTGGCAGTCACCATGCGCTTCTCATTGCTCTGCGGTAATCACATAAAAAATTGTGTATCCATCTTTGCTCAATTGTCGTAATCGACCCAATACTAGGATTTGGTATTGCAGTAAAGTGCAAACCATTTATTTTTTATTATTGTGGAAAAATCCGAACATCAGCCAAAAAGTCAATGGGAAAACTTCTGAGTTAGTAGCACCTATATTTGATCAATGATCAATTTTGATATATTATTCTTGAATGTGTTTTATAATGAAAAGACCAATACTAATAGCGTACGTACATTACTGTATTGTATTTGTTAGCCCGAACAACAGACAAAAATAAATCTCAATACTATTTCTAAAGCAAGTCAATTTAGATAGTTGCGTTGTTATTATGTCGGATTATGCAACATATTGTCTCATGCGAGGCATTCTGAATGGGTCATAGGGTTTTATTATGGCTTTGGTTTAGTCTTAAGAAATTGTTATTGGGTTGTTATGGTAATAAGAAATCCGATATCCTGATTGGTTAGTAATGTTTCAGTGGCCTGTCATAATGAAGTTACTCCTTTTCATTGGTCATCGACCATCGTATAAATAACAAAACGTCTGATTGGTCCGTCGTAAGAATTTTGTTTTTGTTACAACAATTTCTCTTAAACCAATAATTAGTGTGACGCAGCCTTAATATTGCAAAATACACTAAAAAAACAAAGCAATATACGCCGAGACAAGAGATCACTAAACATTTATGTCAACTAGACTACTGGCTTACCTTTACTCAATAGCTAGCAACTTGCGTGATTACATAACCCTGACAGTAGTAGATCCTGACCCATAGTTACTTGAACTCGACTCACCTGCTCGCCTGACGGTAGGTCTGTGAGGAATACTTCTGACCATATAAGGATGCCCGTCGTGTCTCTCTCGGAACCTCCTCGCCACGTGAAGCCTTCGAGGGGAGAGTCATCGGAGCCGATCCAGTCTTTGCTACCCTGTAATACACGTAGCAACGTCATGCATAGTGTTGTGGGCAACTTGTAGTAATAAAACATTTTAAATATGAAATAGTACCTAGTCTATTGACATGTCAGTTATGAAAATTAAGTGGGCAGTTAATCTCAAAATAATAACCAGTAATTTGTAAAAAATAATGTATTGACTAAGTTGTTATTTTATATACGGAGGCTACTTAATGGGATGACAATTATAAATTATTTTCAACTGATAACAATATCATTTTGTGTTTATTCAGTTAGTCTTAAATGCTGCCTGCTAAGAAAGTTCATCTGAGGATAGTTGGATGAGCGAAGCAAAGACTTCAATTTCACTGACCCCCCAAAAAATTTAGCTCGTTTTTTTTTTCTTTTTTCTGTTTGTTCGCACGATTCCGGGCAAACGGCATAAGCGATCTTGATGAAAATTTAAGGGGACCTTCGAAATCTCTGAACTTAGACGTGCCATGTTTTTGGATACAATCGAAGAAATATTTCTCATGAATATCGTACTTTTATGGTTTTTCCGATTCTGACCTAACGGGTGGGGCTACAACGTTCATATTTCACATGGACATTAAGGTTATGGTGATTTAGTACCTTTTGAAAGAAAAAGTTGAAAAAGTTAGCCAGAATCCATAGAATAAAGGTTATAATATGATTTTTTTTTAGGTTTATAATAACAATTAGCCTAACAAGTAACAATAGAAACTCGACAACAATCACCTACAATGCATTCAAAAAGCACTTGCAAAGGAAAAGTGGTCCTACGCAAACTAAAAACTTACAAAAAAGCTCATCCATCAACGCAGCGGGACTTAAGCGTTTTCCTAGTTAAGATGCGTGAGGGAAGGCCTACAGGAGAAATGTTATTATTGAACTAAGCTAAGAGCATTATGTAGGACTGAACAAAGTTCGAAATCACACACAAGAACACCATGATTCTAGCCAAAAATGTATGTTTGTACTTTTCAAACTACGTCGGCTTTACATTGTTGCACCAATGAAGCAATTTTGTTTGGCATAATACATGGCTTTTTCCCAAATACGGCCAGTTTGATCCAAACAATTCGCAAACATTGACCGGGAGTGGTCATTTAGTTAGGACTTTGACGACTCGCAAGAAAAAATTAGGGACTTAACCAGTTGAGTGGCAAGTTCTTTACACTAGCCTCCATCCATAGTGCCTACTTTATTTCACGGTCAAGGAGCGAAAACTGAATGTTTTATTTTATTTTATTTATTTAACGTCTATCCTATTCAGTTATAAAAACTGATTTACAATAGAGGAGGTGCGTGCGAGCTCTTTGACACCTCTAGTTTAATAAACTTATCTCCTGTTGATTTAGCCCAGCAATTCCATGAATGAAAACAAAGGTCTAGGCCCGCCTACATAAGACCAGGCTGCATGAACACGACAATAATTGCATGATCACCCGAAGAATCCCCCGCATTGGAATTACTGATTTGATTTCCAGAATCCAGACTTGCCTTCACCTTCACTTTTAATATCACTGAAATCATTCTCACCACAAACTATCCATAATACTGTCAATATAAATGAATATCAATAAATACGCTTACGAGATGTTGACAGCATCGTGTAACACACCTCTCCCCAAACTCAGCCCTAAAAAGAAGGCGTTTCTTCGGTCAACCAATGAAAAAATCTATTCATATGTGTATCTTTGAGCCACTGAGTGAATTAACATAGAGAATAACATTTCACATCCAGCAGGAATATTTAAACACAAACGCAGCTCGTCACAGCCACTGTCGGAGCATTTCAAAATGTGTGTGAGGGAACACCCAGAGCGCTGCGGGGACAAACTTGTAGTGACGAGATAACTCGTCATAGCCACGAAACTAGTTAAATGGAAAAAGGGGTCATGCACGAGAAATGGAAATTTAAGTTTCAGTCAAAAACAACAGAACCAAAAAATGTTGAATTTCAAACATTATCAATTTTAAGAATTCATGATTTGTAGATGCAAGCAAAATCCCTCAAACTCTTTTACCATTTTCAGCTCCTGGTATTGTTTACCCAGCATATTATAATAAGAACATTATTGTACCAGTTATGAACTAGGATTTTACCTACCTTGCTGTCCATGTAACGCAAGAAGAAATCGAGAAGAAAAGACTTCCCCTTGCGAAATGCGCCTGCCACAGATACGACGACGACATTTTTGTCCCTGACGTTGGGCTGAAGAAGGATCTTGGCTAAAGCTTTCTCATCCAGTTCGAACGTGTGGTCATCCTTGGCAAGGACTATTTGCACTGGGTGTCCATGCATTCTCAGCCACCGTTCTGGTTCTTTGTCTGCATAAGAAGTACACTTTTCTGTAAGAGGTTAGGTCCTACATAAAACCAATAAACCAGATCTCTTTTGAATCCGATTTATAACTGACATTTTTTCTTCACATCTTCCTGATACATAACACATGGTATAGTAAGCCTACATCAGAATATTGACCATATTATGTATTTTGTAATTCAATTGGTACAAATAACCGGTAAATTAGAGAGGGTGCTTGAGTTACGGAACATGGTTTTGAGTATTGCATGGGAAAAGCAAACAGACTGGGCGCTTTTGACTTCCTTAAAAGGGTATTCACCCGCTAAACTAAAAAAATATATATTTCATTCAGGCTAACTAGTTATGAATTTAGAAAGTAGACAAAAAATAATTAGGTCCACTATGATCCGACTTTTTTTGTCAAACTTGGTAATTTTCGAGCTAGGTCCAATCATCAAAAATCTCCCATATTAAATAGCATGGGGACGATCTTTGTGCCCCGTGACCTTAAGAGAATTTTGGTCCAAATAAATATTCATATTCTCGGCAGCTTTTCTGTAAATCTGCTATATTTTGTTTTGTAATTTGGGCAAGTGATTCGGTCAAAATATGCTGATTGCCAGCAAGGGATGTGATTTTGGAATGCATATTTTTGCGTGATTGAGTGCATATTTGTGCACAGTTTCAAGACAGTATGTTATAAAGGACTATTTTAGATTGGTACAATGCTCTTTTATCTACGTATGTGGAACAAAACAACAAGCAGAATAAAGCCAATTTAACAATTCCCAAAATGCCAATTTTCTTCCACTTTAGGATCAATAAATTAAAAAACTTGAGTAAAATCACAGCTACAAGATATATTTTTTAAAACTGTCCTGAGGGTAATAGCCCCTGTAAGTGGAGCCGCGAGGCTAGCACAGTGCATGGGAAAAGTGGATGCGCTCAGGTGTAAAATTTTGCAGGAACCAAAGAATGAAGAACCATTCTATTGACCCACACTTGGTTGCAAAGAATAACTAGCCTTAAACAAAATTAATGCCAGACATAGATTTAGGTGAAGTCCAACCATTCACCATCCTACCATTAACCACCATTCACTTGGAAAAATAGAAAGCAGAGTGCTGAAACTTGCCTTCCCGCTAGCCTCAGTGACTGATTACTTGCAAATCCAAGAAAGATGTAAGAAAAGTTAACTGAAAGCAACATTTAAAAACATTTAAAAAATTGTTGAGAACTCTGATATCCTCATTTGGAATGAGGATATTTGCGATCAAGTAGGCGTAAGGAATTTAATGGAGCGAATTGGAGAGAGAAGATTAAAGTGGTTCGGACAGTCAAAACGATGTACGACTTAATAGTAAATACTAAATAGTGAGATTGCCGAGAAGAATGAGGTAGAAGACCAAGGGGCAGACCACGACAACAATGGCAGAATAGTGAGAGAGAAGATGTGGAACAGTGAGGAGAAGGGGGACTGGAATGTGGTGGAAAGAGAAGAGTGGTGGCAAGACAGAAGAAGATGGAGAGGCCTGTCTTCAATGCCAACCAACGCAGAGTTACGCAGCAACCAGCAACAGATGATGATGATGATGTCGGGGCCTCTACAAAGTGTTAATATATATGTATAGGGCTATAAGACAGATTTTGTCCCCTCATAATTTGGAAATTGGTATCTGCCTATATGCCCAAACCCAATAAAAGTAGGCAAATTTTTGTTTAAGGGCAATAGTTATTGGTCCATATAATAATTTTTTTAGGCTTCTCAATTTAATTTATTTAACTACACCGTACCTAGTAAACATTTTAAACAACTCTACTAACTGTGTTCAAACAGTGTGGTTGACCTTGAGATAAGTCCAGTGACGAACATAAGATGCCGCATTGGTCAAATACCACTGAGTTATGTTTCTCTTGGTAATAAGTCCAGTGACGAACATAAGATGCCGCATGCACAGTGACTTGGTCAAATACCACTGAGTTATGTTTCTCTTGGTAATAAGTCCAGTGACGAACATAAGATGCCGCATGCACAGTGACTTGGTCAAATACCACTGAGTTATGTTTCTCTTGGTAATAAGTCC
The DNA here is from genome assembly GCA_024449915.1 of Sweltsa coloradensis. Classification (NCBI taxonomy): domain Eukaryota; kingdom Metazoa; phylum Arthropoda; class Insecta; order Plecoptera; family Chloroperlidae; genus Sweltsa; species Sweltsa coloradensis. The sequence goes on from JAMZAV010000715.1 coordinate 83,569, forward strand.
AGTGACAACATAAGATGCCGCATGCACAGTGACTTGGTCAAATACCACTGAGTTATGTTTCTCTTGGTAAATAAGTCCAGTGACGAACATAAGATGTCGCATGCACAGTGACTTGGTCAAATACCACTGAGTTATGTTTCTCTTGGTAAATAAGTCCAGTGACGAACATAAGATGCCGCATGCACAGTGACTTGGTCAAATACCACTGAGTTATGTTTCTCTTGGTAATAAGTCCAGTGACGAACATAAGATGTCGCATGCACAGTGACTTGGTCAAATACCACTGAGTTATGTTTCTCTTGGTAATAAGTCCAGTGACGATCATAAAATGCTGCATGCACAGTGAATTGGTCAAATACCACTGGGTCATGTTTCTCTTGGTAATACAGCTGTGATATAATTTCAAAGGTGGAAGGACACACACACACAGATTAGTTAGCAAGTGTCTTGGCTAAGCTCATGTTTAATTTTAGTCACACGTTCAATCTAAGTTCTAAAGTTACAATTGATAATACAAAGCAGACAATGATTTAAGTTTTACCTGTTGTGGACACTGGTGACGCAGGTGTAACCGAAACAACTGGTGCAACCGGTGATACAGGCACAACTGCCGGAACTGGTGCAACCGGTGTTACTGGCGCCTCTGGAGTCGGTGGTACCGCAGACGCTAGTTCGTACTCGACTTTCGGCAAGGATGCTCGCACGCTGGCTCTTTGCCGGGGAGGCCTCTGAACGCCCGGCACGGCACGTTGCGATCCACCTGCCCGACCACCACTCGCATCCAATCCTGCAACCAGAACACAGACCTGTCATACACACGTATCTTTACAAGAACAATATAAACAATCTTTAATTCAAATGCAGACCATTCAAATTGTTTTTCATACCACCACTGCCACACTTCTTGGTCTTCACATTCCACAAATGATGGCGAAGAAAATTTGGCTCCTGAATTTAGCCACCTGATATTACAACTTAATAATTGTAGGTTTATTGCTGTCCCATATTCACATTTATTCACGACTCAACTATTGTCTCCCTTAGCCTGCATGCTAACTTATAACACACGAGATGTATTATCATCATATAAGGCAATTATAAACTGAGACTGACCAAAATCTATGTAGACATGACAGACTCATAAAATATAGGTTTGCAGTGCAGGTGTAAGCAAAACAAAACACAACATTAACTAGAGTCGGTTTCAGTTAAACTGGCACTGGCAGAGGGATCGTAGCACTGACTATATGCCCAACAAATCATCTACAAAATATACTACTCATGAGTCTGAACTGTTTCAAAAAGAACATTACCATTTTAAAGTCAAGCCTTAGTTGTGTAATATGGTATAGAGGTAGGTCATATAGCTAAAATTTTTAATAATTGAATTGTTTATTGTTGGAGGGATATAAGTCAGTCAAAGTTAGTTCTGAGATAACTAAAAAAAACTATCCAGATATCCAAGAATCTAATTGTCGCATATTTAACTGTCATATTTTGAAAGTAATTGATATAACTGACTTGTAGAATAAGTTTTCTAGACAAAAAATATACGGGTGGCCAAACAATGAGGGGGTAGACACAGTTCACTAATACCTTTTCTCAATTAAACGGAAATTAATTGCGATTCGTTATGTTGATTGGTCCTCTACTGGTTAAACTTATTAAATATGCTTAAATCAACTTAAATCAAATCAACTTAAATCAACTCATGTAATAAACCGTCACTGTCTGCCAGACGTTTTTCTCATACGTTTTATATTCTAGAAAATGGTTTGTTTGTTGTTGAAAAACAACAAGTAAAAAAATGTGTTCACCATGAATGCAGCTTTACACTTAAGGGTAGCCTATAAAAACATAAAATTTAAAAAAATGACATAAGGCATTTTTAAAAGTGGATAAACTATAGGTATCGCTTCGTTTTGGTAGCTTGAGTCACACTCACACCCATGCAAAAGAAATCACAATCAATCAAATGTTTCAAAGGTACTACTTTCAATCTGACATTGATTGGTTAGGCCTCGATATCAATAGGGAATTTTTAATTATTTGACATCCTTTCATAGGCCCCTACATAAAATGTAGGCCTAATTACAGAACGTAATTTGAATAATGACCAATAATTAATACGAAAGCTAGCAACAGGAATAATAATCAATAAGTGAAAAGGCCTCATCACAATGTGTATCATTCACAACACCATTCACTGAATTCTTATGGGAAACATAATTCCCACAATAAGTGATTTCAATGCTGTTTTGTGTTTCAAGATGTCTAGATGTGACACAGATTCCTATTGAACAAGTCGGGAGAGATTGAAACTGACTCTGCCAACAATACAAAATGAAACCACATTTAACTAATAGGAAACCTATAGAATTCACTCACACTCTCTTTTCATGTTTGCAACCAACCTATCGGAAAGAAATAATGAGGTGCTTACAAATAATAACAGTGATGCAGAACAAAAAAGATAGGCCTAGGCCTACTACCAAACGTGCTTAGTCCACACTTTTAAACTAAAACCTTTTATTCGAACAATTGAGTTTTTACACTTGATAATAATTTCAATAGTCAGCAATACCTATTTGAAATTATTGGAGGATTTTCCTGCATCCAGGTGTCATCTGATTGACATGCAATTTTGTGTGGCTGTCAAGCAATTAATACAATAATTACATGGTCACTCTTCAATAGTCAAAGATAACTAAACATTATTGCAGATTAGCCACAAATAGATTGCAATATTTACCAACTAATTTTGAAGATTTTGCAAAAACCAGAAACCCTAAAAATCAATTTAATTTCTTCAAAAAAATTTCATTTTATTGAAAAATAATGAGTTCACTATGACCCATGAAAAGATGTCAAACTTCCGTCATTTTCGAGATAGCGAAAATCTCCCGTAAAGTAAGTGATAAGTAGCCTATAACATTGCAACAATCCAAAGGCCTCATGACCTCGGAGGACTTTGGTCAGATAAAATAATAATATTGATCTATAGCCTAATTGGCCATCTTTTCTGTTCAAACCCGTTTTGTTTTTGTAATTTTTGGGTTCATTCATTCATTCGAATTCAGTCAAAATAATATGCTAATTAGGTGTAACTTATGGGTGCATATTTTTATGTGTATGAGTATATTTATTTGTGCACAGTTTCAAAATAGAAAATTACGAAAGGATTAGGATAAGAATGAGATTAGCGGGGAAATAAGGGTCGTTCCATGTCAAATCAACAAACTCATTTTCGGTCACTATCTCCGATTTGAATAATTTTTGGCACATGTACTTGTGGCAATGATATCATCATACCCTATTTTTTTTATTTTTTTCGGTCGAGTAGTTTCAGAGATACAGGGCTACCAATTTTTAAGTCCGCAGTCTTCCGAGCGCGGGAAAATTCCACGGTTTCTTAAATAAATGTTGACTCCATGAAGCTATAATGTTGAGTGATAGCTTGAATGAAAGGTAATTTAAATATCTATCCAACTACAATAAAATAATTGAGTAATTTTACATCAAACAAAATTTATTGTGAATAATGCATGTCTGAGGTCAAAGGTCAATATCATAAAAGCTCCATCTTGGATTTAGTTCAGATTTGGAATAAGTGTTGCTTAAACATACTTTCAAGTGCCCACAAAAATTCAGGTTGGGCCACTAACACATTTTTATGTTATAGTTGATTTAACCATGACATGCACAAGCTTATTTAAAGTAGGTAGTACTATATTGTTTATGCACATTTTCATTAATTAGGTGTTGGCATAATTATAGGGGTGGGTAGGTATGTGTAGGATTTTTAATAGTATGAATTTTAAAAATTGTCTAGATATATCAATGGCATCTGATGCCCTCCTAAGTTTAAATCTGGCTACTAGAAACCCAAAAGTGGGATTTCCGTGTGTGATATTCTAAGAAGTCTGGGATTTCCAATTCAAACTCTACAATGCCACTCTTATAATGCACTTCAGTTGAAAGTTGAATTGCAAGAGAAGGAAGTTCTGTGCTATGGGTTCAATGTTTTGATTGAAGTTTATGTACCAAATTGATTTAAGCAGTCTTATTAACAATGTAAGCAGTGTGGATATGGTACAAGCCTTGACATCTAAGAGAAGTGTTTTAGTGTTTCATGTTTCACAACATTTTCAATCATGTGTTCTATTGGAGTTCATAATCAAGAAGCTTGTGATGTCGAGACTCCTTTTAAATGTGCATCTGCCCTTGAAAAGGAGAGTTTATTGTTGCTTAATCAACGCACTAATTGTGACGATATATTAAGTGTTTGTATGCTTCACGAGTCAAAATTTTTAAAACATTTTTCTCTCAATCAAAAATCATGTTGTGACCCACTTTTAGTGCATCCACAAGAATCCAGACGAAAAAGTCTCAGAGAAATAGCTTCTGCTGATGTAGAAAAGTTCAAAGATATTATTAAACTTATACCCGGGAAAAAAATGTGTGTTTCATGTAGAAAAGCTCTATTAAAAAGATTGAGTGAATACCAGAACCATAAAGAATGTATTGTGTCTCCTGAGAAAAGTGACCACGGTAACATCACAGATGATGACTTTGTAGTAAAAGAGTTTGAATCAGAAATCATTAACAAGTCTCTTCATTTGCTTGGTGAGTCTCCAATTGATACAACTAAATTAAAAAGTACAGTGTATCCAAAGAGAAAATTCAACAAAATAAAGTCGCAAGTTAAGAAAAAGCTAAAGATGATTTCACCTGCCGGCTCGGGAATACTTTGTTCATCATCATCAGAAGAGGAACAGTGCACAGAAGATAACAACACGATGCTTTTACAACTGAAAGAAAAGTTTAATTCTGCCACAACCAAGAGTGAAAAGATAACTGTTCTTTCTGTACTTCCTAAAACCTGGAGTGTACGAAGAGTGCAAGAAGAATTTGGAGCATCTAACTATATGGTGAGGAAAACAAAGAAACTAGTAGAAGAGAAGGGCATCCTTGTTTCTCCAAATCCAAAACCCGGAAAAACTTTGTCAGTTGAAGTTGCCAAGGCCATTCAAGATTTTTATCAAGACGATGATGTGAGCAGACTAATGCCGGGAATGAAAGACTATGTATCGGTAAGAATAAACGGGAAAAAAGAACACTACCAAAAAAGACTAATTTTAGCTAATTTAAAAGAAATATACTTGGCTTATAAAACTAAGTATCCAGAGTCGAAGATAGGATTCTCTAAATTTGCCGAGCTCAGGCCCAAACATTGCATCCTACCAGGAGCATCCGGTACACACGCCGTTTGTGTATGTACCGTACATCAAAATGTCAAGTTGATGATGTTGGGAGGTAAATTGGCATTTATGCCCATGCCGGAATCAGGAACAAACTTTCAAACATATCATCACGTCTTAGCTCAAATGATTTGTAATCCATCTACAACTAATTGTCATCTTGGCAATTGCTCGTTTTGTCCAGGCACAGAAAAATTAAACATGACCTAGAAAACCTCTTTGAAGAACACTTAATTGATGAAGTCACATACAAACAATGGCTGACAACGGACCGATGTGCTTTGGAAACAATTCAAAAGCCCGTAGAGGACTTTATCGACAGTTTTGTCGAAAAAGTTGAAGCTCTTCGAAACCATGATTTTATTGCAAAGCAGCAAGCTGCTTTTTTGAAAGACAAAAAAGCAACATTACTGCCTGGAGAAGTGATAGTTTCTGGAGACTTTGCTGAAAATTATTCCTTCGTAATCCAAAATGCTGCCCAGGGATTTCACTGGAATAATAGTCAGGCTACGCTGCACCCTTTCGTTTGTTATTACCTAGACGAACCCATCACGGACAGACCAACGTCTTCTTCCATCCAAGCTGAACCCACTCTTAAACATCTCAGTGTTGTGTTCATTTCTGATTCTCTCATACATGACACTGTCGCTGTGCACACATTCCAAAAACGCCTCATACCTCTACTTTGCGAGAAAATTGGAAATTTAAGTAAAATTTTTTACTTTTCTGATGGGGCTGCCTCCCAGTATAAGAATAAAAAGAATTTCCAAAACATTTGCCTCCATGAAATGGACTTCAAGATATCAGCAGAGTGGCATTTTTTTGCCACATCTCATGGCAAAGGTCCATGCGACGGAGTGGGTGGAGCAGTCAAACGCTTGGCAGCCAGAGCAAGTTTGCAAAGGCCTGATAATAATCAGATTTTGACACCCCAAGATCTGTTTGATTGGGCAAAAGAAAGTTTAACAAGTAGCATTTTTGTATTTGTTCCAAATGAAGAAATCGAAACTAACAGAGAAGCTCTGAATGCAAGGTTTCAGTTCCTCCAAGCTATTCCTGGAACACGCAGCCTACATGCATTTGTGCCAATCTCTGAGAACACATTACGCGTTAGGAAGTTTTCAACATCGGCTGACAGTACTGTCGAGGCAATATCATCGAAGACCACCATTTGCATTGAAGACATAAAAGATTTTGTTTCAGTTCATTATGGTCAGCAATGGTGGCTTGGTTTCATTTTAAACAAAAATCTCTGTACAAATGAAGTAAAAGTACGGTTTCTTCATCCACATGGACCTTCTCCATCGTTTACATTCCCATCTAAAGATGATGAATTAACCTTGCCTGTAAGTGAAGTCCTCACTTTGCCAAGTGTGGAACTGGGAGGATCAACTGGACGTACCTACAAGATACCCGATAATGAAAGTGAAGCAGCTACGAGAATGCTTAATGCAAGGTTCCTGAAGTAATTGGTAAGCTAGCCTAAGGAAAACATACCCAGTAGTATTGAAGAAGAATATTATGCATAATGCAAATAATATTGTAAAATAACAAAAATAAAGATCACAAAACATGTTTATACGTTTTATCATGTAACTTGAGTACAAAACTTCTAATGTGTAAAATAGACATACGAACTACAAAAATAGTCATATTAAATTGCATGTATCTTTTGTTTTTATAAGTGGCCCAACCTGAATTTTTATGGGCACTTGAAAGTATGTTTAAGCAACACTTATACCAAATTTGAACTAAATCCAAGATGGAGCTTTTATGATATTGACCTTTGACCTCAGACATGTATTATTCACAATAAATTTTGTTTGATGTAAAATAACTCAATTGTTTTACTGTAGTTGGATAGATATTTAAATTACCTTTCATTCAAGCTATCACTCAACATTATAGCTTTATGGAGTCAACATTTATTTAGGAAACCGTGGAATTTTCCCGCGCTCGGAAGACTGCGGACTTAAAAATTGGTAGCCCTGTATCTCTGAAACTACTTGACCGAAAAAAAAAAAAAAAATTGGGTATGATGATATCATTGTCACAAGTACATGTGCCAAAAATTATTCAAATCGGAGATGGTCACCAAATTTTTTTATTTATTTTTGGTTGATTTGACATGGAATGACCCATAAAGAAGAAATATAAGGAAGAAATTCGCCAAATTATAGGATAAAAAAGCTTTAAAAACGTGTGTAAAACACAATCTGTGTGATATAATATTTTGAGGGTAATTGAGCGAGCGAAGCGAGCGTCTCCACTTGACTCGTATGGCTCGGATGTCTGTTTTTTGTTTTTTTGTTACTGCTTCGATACAGGTCGCACCGTTTCTCTGATCGACCTGAAATTTTTCACACATGTACATACCACCTAGGCGGGTTGCTGTATAGTTTTTGAACAAAATCCGATCGTTGGTTATAAAAAATAAAAAATAAAATAAAAAAATAAAAAAGTTCCGATCGTTATGAAATTTTGCAGGGTCAATAAGTACACCATTCTCTCCTATTTTTCAAATTTTCAGCTAAATCGGTCAAGACGTTAAAGACTTATTGGTAATCATAATTCGAAAAATGATGCTAAAAAATGAAGGAGGCAGTGAAGATACAAAGATACACTTTAGAAGGCATGACGTGAATTAGTACAATGCAAAGATGTTGGAATTGGTTGGTTGGGGTACAGTGTACAATGTCAATATCCAGTTAGGCCTACACTGTGTGGTGGGCCTTATGGGAATGTCGTACTCGGGTCATGTTGCACGTACCGGTGCTCGCTCAACAACGCGTTCAACTGAGCGTTTTCCTAGTTTTATTTTAGTAGGCCTATTATACTAGGTCTATCTATAGAATGAGTGGTAAAAATGAATGTGTGGGGTAATAGCCACTTTAAAATAGAACCATTCATTGCAACATGTCAGAAGCTGTAGCCTAATTTATGTTTCCGTAACATGTCAAGTGCAATGTTTTGGATAAAAATTCAAACATGTGATGCTTGTCAGTTGTTTAAACATTACAAATTGAATGAGATGGGGTGGGGGTGGGGGAACAGTCTTGGGGAGGAACGCGTTCCTTTTTTAGGAACTTTTGTGGGAACGCGTTCCTTTTCTTAGATCAGGAACTTGTAACGTCAAAGTTACTATTTCGTGGGAACTTGGAACGAATTTAACGTTCCTTTATAAGTTCCTTTCGTCGTCGTAATCTCGTCGAATTCCAGTAGCTGATATCGTAAACTGCAGTATGAAAATATCAATGTGACATCTTGTGTTTTCGAAAATGGCGCCACCCTCGACAGATGGCCTGGGACTTACTTTAATAAAATATAAGTGTAATGATAAATGAACTCATTCACATTTATTATTGTTTAAATCAGTGATGAAGATGATATAAGGATCGTGAAAGGAACTAAGTTCCTTTTGAGGAACGAGGAACGTTTCAGTTCCTTTTTTATTGAACGAACGAGGAACGTCTCAGTTCCTTTTTAGGCAGAAGTTTTCAAAGTTCCTTTTTGGGGGGAACGTGCCCAAGACTGTGGGAGAAGAGAAGTAACCTAACCTGGCAAAGAGGCAATTTAGCCAATTCATAGGCGTACATAATATCAGTCTAGGTATAAACTTATAAACAAGCGCTACCTACTCACGACACGCGTACGTGCGTGTGTAAGCAAACCATTTCGCACGGAAAGCTGGCAAATTACAACATTTTAGTCATGGTAGAAAGCATTCTCCCAGTCCCAAGTCCCAGTCATAACAAGAGACTGACTAGCGAGTCTAGATATTTATTGTGTGATGTCTGCTTGTCTATCTCGTGTGATATCATGTCCCTCCGTTTGGCCTATATTCGTGCTCCAAGTGTTGCAAGTGGTTTATGTTTATTAGCGCCGAGGTCGCCAGAGGTCAGAACAGACGTCAATGTGTGCGTGGAGAGCGCACGCGCGTGTGTGTATCAATTTATTGTATTATTTATTTATAATTGGGCCGATATGGGAGGATAGATTTTCAAAGATACTAACAAAAAGAGGAAATTGGTGACTGAAAACATCTGAAATCAATAAATGTTATGAATGTGTATGGAATCAGCTATAGCAGCCTCAGAAGATTCACCTCGCGTTGTTTTGAGTGGATCTCGCTCGCCTTAATCTCGGACGTGATTTTTTTTTATCTACCTACAAAGAGAATCGTACTGATATAAAGCAAAACATACACTCGAGAATCGTGACTCGAAAACACTAAACAGATCATTATAAATTATGTCGTATCATCAGTATGAGTCATTTTCGTAAATAAAATTAGTGCAATTTCCATAGTGTGTGTGTACGGGGGGGGGGGGCTACCGGCTACCATTCCTTCATATATAAAAATATATAATAGGCCCCTTTATACCATGTATCTACGGCTACGCGTACCTTCTCGCCGTTTGATCTGGTGGTTAGGTTAGTAGCCTAGAAGAGCATAATTCTAATATACTTATACATACTTTCCATAGAGAGTTTGACAAGCTCACTAAAAACTATGTGCGCCGTTCAGTAACAAATAACACCAATCCATAATAATCCATTTAGATCATGTTTTCCAAACGAGAAGGTCACTAGTGAGTGCTCTTCAGCGTGCGAGTAGACGATCAACAGCTGCCCCACTTGGTTACCAAGGAGTTTGTGTCAGTGCCAGGTAGCCGACACACGGGAACTTCTCACTCTCAGCGTTACAGTGAGAAACTTCACACCAGTAGTTGCCAGCAGTGTTCATTTACTATATAACCCGTGTGTCATGGCTAGCAATTTAACGTTGTGCAATGGGAGTTTGGCAACAATGTTGATCGTCCATCGAAGACGCAATATTTCCTAGCTTGTTTTGTAGGTATCGACAACAAAAGACTTACGAATGAGATAGGTTTTCCATATATTAGTTAAATGCCGCTAATGATTACCCCCCCCCCCCCCCCCGTCTTCTCTCAAGGCAACAGATAGGTCGGAAAATTCCTATTGTTTTACTTACGTTTCTCCTTCAAGTAGGAAATAACGATTAAATAAACGACGCAACCAGCTTTTCAACGTTCACACACAGTAGTTTAGTTTCGCACCGAGTCTAGGACTGAAAGTCTTGTCTTGTGTCCAGTAAAAATTGAAATACCCAAAGAGATTCGAAACTGCCAATGGCAGGCTATACCTAGTATTATCAGTTACCACAGATACCTAGTAATTAATTACACTTGAGTGCTATTTCAATTAAAGTCTCACCACCAGTGCGGTCGCGCCACGAGACCAGACGATCAAAAGTCCAATAAAATTAACCCGATCAAATAGCAAATAAACTGTCGGAATGATGCAGTAGTAGTTCTCTACTTGTTGTTGCGTTATCTTGAAACATGCAAATTAAGAAGCGTAAATATTTAGATCACACATGAACTGTTATCGAGATCAATTCGCCAGCCCGGCCACTGAACTGCGGACGAACGGATGGTTCAAACAGCATCACGGCAGGAATACAAGTGTAAAAATATAAAAACTTGATCTCGCCCATCATGTCTGTAGGCAAACCAGTTCTCGTTACACGTCTTCTCAAGAAACTTGGCATGAGTTCAAAACAGCTGTCCAAGACAAGAGTGACAAGTCGTACGTATGTGCGACACAATGGCACTGCATGTGACAATCATATACACGTGGCCAACGCTCATCAGCGTATTATTTCCCTTAATTTGACAGTGTTCAATTTTATGGTTATCCATTACAAATCCACAATTTGACCTGCACCCGCCTGACGAACAGGTGACACCCTCAAGCAGGGCAGCCGGGACTGTGAGTGTGACATTATTATTAGACTATGGAGCTGGATTGTATTTCGGTAACAGTGGACCCCACAATACGTTAGTTCCTAGAAAGGATTGATTCGGTTTGTGTCAAGAAGAGTTCGATTAGTGGTTTGCTTGCCTCACGGTTCCTCTGGTAGCATGCACTTCCACTTGATCCAAGTTTCGTACACGAAAAGCGTGAACAGAACAATGCGACAAAATAGGTCGGAATTCCCAGTCTAGTAAAATAGTTCACGATCACACTTTGGACATGGGAGAAGATAATTCAACCATGGGTCACACCGTCTACTGTAGTTGCCAATGCAAAGGAATTATCTCTCAAACGCAACCACGTACTCTCTTGCAGCTATAAAACGTTATTAAAATATTTTGTACTTTCGATTGGCATATCTGCATAAAGAGAGTGAGAACAGCCTACAAACGTGTAAACCTACCAATTTACTACATTGAACCAATGTGTGTGGCTGGTGCTGGTGACGACAGAATAGAGTATAGACCCCCCCTTCCCCTAAACCACCGACCCCTTTGCGAGAAAATATGTACAAGAGTTTGCGGATGGACGGACTACAAAGGATGCATCGTTCGTCCATGCATGCATAAGGATGTATAGATCGATTGTATGCGATTGTGTGTAAACTCGCCGCGCTCAAGTGGGAACAATCCTTGACCTCGACCCCACGTTACCTCAGCTCTCACCGCAGACCAAGGCACATTTACACGAGGTTCACAGCAATACACGGGGACATCACAAACAAGAGACCGTTGCTTTTGTCCACTTTCCAGTTCAACGTATACAAAATAAGCCAAAATCATTGAGCGTAGCGAGACTTCAATTTGATTACCCCCGAGAAAAACAACTCGGGCGTGTTTTTGTTTGTTTCCGATCATGATGAAATTGAAATTAGTGACTTTTTCGAGGTATGTAATTTTTTGGTCTGATTGTTTTGTTAGGTCGGACAAATGGATACTTCGACATTAATTACATTTTTAGAGGACATTAGAAAGTATAGAAACCCTTGAAAAATAAGTACAATACAAACAGTAAGAATCGCACTATTACAATTTTTTCGAAAGCAATACCGAAAAATAAACTTCAAATGAAAATGTATAAAAAATAAACCTACATAATACAAACGATTCGAGTGTTTTTCGCAAAGACGAGGATATTGTAAGACCTACAAAATGAAAGTTATTCCAAAGTCGTATAATTATTGTAGGCCTACATGGTGACGCTAGCGAGATCAACGTAATCTGAATAATAATCAGCAAGACATACGAAGAGTTATTCCGGGAAACCAGTAGGTAGTGAAGTAATAATAAATCACGCGCGCGAAATTCCTTTACGCACATTTGCCAACCAAACCCTACAAATTCTGGTTCGAATCCAAGGCAAAGATTGCGACTCGCACATCTTTTTACTACGATCCTCATTCCAACTTCAAAAACACGCGGGCAAATCATCTATTTAGCTGAGTTTTTCCGAGTTCAAGATTGAGCAAACAAATACTGCGTCATCTTCCACTTCACAATAACAAAAGAAGAGCATGCAATAATGTCTTGCCCAGTGGCGTCACTAGGTTTTTTGTTTGGGGGGCGCGTGTCCCCTCCCCCCAATCGCAATCCAGGCCCCCAAATAAAAACCTCGTTTTCCTTTTTTCCCAATCCAACCCACAGATGGTCATCATTAAAAAGGCACAGATTTTCACCAAAATGACCTAAAGGAGAAAATTTTAGATTAAAAAGAGGATTTTAGTAGTATAAAGTTGGTTGTGAATTGTGATGCTTTAAAAGTAGGCCTAAAACGCACAGCTTTTCACCATATGCTAATGACCTTGAAGGAGAAAATTTTTCCGGGTGGCAAGACCCCCGCAACCCCACTTAGCCTTCGGTACATCACATCTATGAATTCATTGGTTTTGAACCCCCCTTTTAGAATTCCTGGATACGCCACTGCCACAAAAGCCACCCTCCTCTCCCCTCCCCTTGCGAATTTTGTTATTTGCCACTGCTGGAATTGCGCCCCCTAATGTCCAAAGTCCAAACCCTAGTGACGTTCCTGGTAATTGACTGTTCTTCGAGGGTCATATCTGCGTTTTTGTAGGATTTGTTGTCCTGTTCTTCGAAGAGTGCTATCTGTGTTTGGGAAAAAAACTATTTTCCTATTATGAAAATAAAACTAGCAATGCAAGTAGACCACTTGCGAATATCCAATCTCACGTCTGCATCTCTAAATTGGCATACGTAGGCCGAGTAGAGTCGACGTCGAGCCTAGCACGACCACTGAACTAGAACTGATTCCGATCCACATGATGTCATCAGACATTTTTATTGTATCTTTTTCGTAAGGATGTCCGCTGTAGGGACCGGTACAGAGTATACACATCACACCAACTTTACCCGCTGTGAACCTTTCCCTCTTCAGGGAGTGCAAAATAGTTGCCAACGAAATGTTTACGAGGACTCAATCCCAGTGAGAAAACCTAGGTAAAAACTTTCAGACAAGATTGCAGGTGCTCGGGCGTGGGGCGATACACTAATACACATGAGCCTTATATCAATGATATATATACACTTGATCGGTAAGTCCGACACACTCGTCCGTCAGTAGTGCCGCACGCAGCTAAAATTAATTTCTCTTCCTTGTTGTGTTGTGTCCAGTAGGCCTCCACCTGATGAAGTATGATACAGGTGTGACCACAGGGTGTGACTGGAGGCCTTGCAATGTGAGGTGAGGGAGACGCACCAGACCGAGGAGGAGAGGCTGACAGTCATCATGTCGTGCCAAGGTCGTCACTGTCGCAGTGCAACTCCTCACCACCACTCAACCAGGAAGTTCTGCATCTAGTACACGGACGGATGGATGTATGACTGAGCCAAATAATAACAGAATGGCGTAAACCATTATGTTGGGTGGTATATACACGAATTCGGGATTAAAATCTAAGACCTTTGGGTTCATGCACTTCGGCCCAGAGAGAGAACCAAAATATGAAAATCACAGTTGGTCATAGACTGGAATTGGTTTGACACCGAAAAGCTGACACAGTAATTTGTGACATAAGTTAAATGCATGCTTTGCCCAGACTGGCCCAGACACTTGTGAATTAACCTGAGATTTCCCCTTCCACTTTCGAGATTAAAACGCAGCTTCCACAGTCCCAGTGTGTTATGTTATGTTTGTCACTAGAATTCATCTCAAGGTCAATCACTCAACTCAAATGGGCAAATGTTTACAAATGAATTCGTAAAAGGTTGGTTTGGTACCAACGTTCACGTTTCAATGAGGTTAGTCGAGTAACGGAGTTCGTCTTTTAGAATGTCCGTAGTCAAGTCCGCAAAATGTCAGACTTACAGAGGTCGGCAACCTTTCACAATATCTCGTGCCAAAATAGTCCGAATTGTGTGCTGCGAAACGTAATTTTGACATTTCCACTTCAACTGCAGTTGCGGGGCTAAAAACCAAATGATTTGCTCATGCACGCTACCGGAACATTGTAACATCTAGTAATATAATATGTAGGCAGTATACATAATAGACAGGCCTACTGTTTTTTATAACTTTCCGAATAAATTACATTTATAATTTAGAAGGCCAGAGTTTGATGTGCGCACTATTTAAATTACCTTTTGATGCAAATGACATGCTAATTGAACTAGAAATCGAAATCGACTAGAAATGCTCACATAAACTATTAGAATGCTACGACTTTCAATGTCGCGTTTACTGTTAGTTGCCCAGTTTAATATTATAATCTAAGCTTGGCCCAACCTAAAAATAAATACTCTCAGTCTAGATCAGGAAAGTGCATAGCAGCGCTGCAGGCTGCAGGGTTAAGAATGTGGTCCTCAATGCGGTAACAATGTCAACACGAAATGCACTCGTAAGCAAAATATCTTTTCCGAGTAAACATTAAACAATGTACGTAAATATTGTACAAAATACAATATCCACATATTCCAACATAATTATTCCCGGTGCAGGTACTGACAGTAATTACGCTGATATGGTCGAATTGATAGCTATAGTCGATCATTACGTAAGCCAACGTTTAAAATACTGGTATCACCTTCTATTTACTTTTAGGCTAGTTTGTACCGACGACCCTGGCCCTTGCCCGAGTGTGTTATCTATTTTCAATGTACACTATCGTATATCATGGAAATTATCAGCAGCAGCAATAAAACACCAATAATGTCGCAGTATCAATGTTCAAAATGCAATGTTAATAGCTATAGCATGGCTATAGAATGACGTTTCAAAAACCTGCTTTTCCAGAACCCAGCAAGCAACCTGTTTAAACGGCGCATTGATCATTAGTACCGGTAATTAGTAATATAATGAATAATTGCATATTCATTATTGTGTCGTTAGATGCGAGTTTATAGCAGTTGCGAGACATCTTGCGTCGGATACTGTCCCGTTTCATACGACTTGTATTGGAACTGCAGGCAGCTAAACATCCCCTACTCTCTACAGTCTACACACCACGGAAATCACCACTAACCTGCAGGATGCATGGTGAGGCGCGCTGGCTGTCAATCAGATCAGGTGTATCCACGAGCTATTCCTGTACCGTTCACAGTTCACACTAACACGTCACTCTCTAGCACTTGACGAGACAGCACTGACTGCAACCGGCCCGGTAGCAACTCGCCAAGCCCAGTCCCCGCTACAAACACTTCCAGGGCGATGTTTCAGCAGCGATATTTTTGGCCGCTTCGAAAGGAAGTTGCCAAGATTTTTTTCAACGCCTCCCCGTTTTGGCAATTTAATTCTCCGCTAGTCTCATGCCGAGCTGAGGTCGCCAAGTGACTACCTGAGGTCGCACTTTTAAATAGGTTGAACTTCCGAAAGAGTTCGAAAGAATGGGTGGGCGTAACAGGTGGATCTATAAGTACAATCTTCGTTTATCACACTGAGGGAAATCATCATAGGCCTACATAAACATTTACAAGATAATTGTTTTAAAATAATAGACAATACGCACTATGCAACTGCAACATGTGTAACTAGGAAAACGCTAAAGTCCCGTCGCGTTGTTGAGCGAGCACCGGTACGTGCAACAGCGACCCAAGTACGACATTCCCATAATGTTACATACCAATAAGTCTTTAAGGTCTTGACCGATTTAGCTGAAAATTTGGTAAAGAGGAGAGAATGTTGTACTTATTGACCCTGCAAAATTTCATAACGATCGGAACATTTTTTATTTTTTTTATTTTTTATAACCAACGATCGGATTTTGTTCAAAAACTATACAGCATCTCGCCTAGATGGTATGTACACGTGTGAAAAATTTCAGGTCGATCAGAGAAACGGTGTGACCTGTATCGAAGCAGTAACAGGAAAAAAAACAAAAAAAACAGACATTCGAGCCATAAGAGTCAAGTGGAGACGCTCGCTACGCTCGCTCAATTAGTACTCCGTACCCGCTAAAGTCCCGCCGCGTTGATGGATGAGCTTTTTTGTAAGTTTTTAGTTTGCGTGGGACCACTTTTCCTTTGCAAGTGCTTTGTGAATGCATTGTAGGTGATTGTTGTCAAGTTTCTAAATGTTACTTGTTAATTGTTGTTATAAACCTAAAAAAAATCATATTAAAACCCTTATTCTAGCCTATGGATTCTGGTTAACTTTTTCAACCTTTTCATTCACAAAGCAATACAGTACATAACCATTACCTTAATGTACATGTAAAATATGAACGTTGTAGCCCCACCCGTTTGGTTAGAATCGGCCCAAATGTCACGAAAATATCGCACTTAAAATCGAAAAAAATCGTAAAAGTACGATTTCTATGAGAAATATTTCTTCGATTGGACCCAAAAACGTAGCAAGTCTAAGTTCAGAGATTTCGAAGGTCCCCTGAAATTTTCATCACGATCGCATATATGCCGTTTGCCCGGTAGAGAGCGAACAAACAGACAGAAAAACAAACAAAAAAACAAAAAAAACATTGGAGCTAAATTTTTTGAGGGGTCAGTGAAATTGAAGTCTTCGCTTCGCTCATCCAATTATTACTAGGAAAACGCTCAGTTGGACGCGTTGTTGAGCGAGCACCGGTACGTGCAACATGACCCGAGTACGACATTCCCATAAGGCCCACCACACAGTGTAGGCCTAACTGGATATTGACATTGTACACTGTATACTATTCCAACATCTTTGCATTGTACTAATTCACGTCATGCCTTCTAAAGTGTATCTTTGTATCTTCACTGCCTCCTTCATTTTTTAGCATCATTTTTCGAATTATGATTACCAATAAGTCTTTAACATCTTGACCGATTTAGCTGAAAATTTGAAAAATAGAAGAGAATGGTGTACTTATTGACCCTGCAAAATTTCATAACGATCGGAACATTTTTTAATTTTTTTTTTATAACCAACGATCGGATTTTGTTCAAAAACTATACAGCAACCCGCCTAGGTGGTATGTACATGTGTGCAAAATTTCAGGTCGATCAGAGAAACGGTGCGACCTGTAACGAAGCAGTAACAAAAAAAAAAAAAAAAGACATTCGAGCCATAAGAGTCAAGTGGAGACGCTCGCTTCGCTCGCTCAATTATTATTATTATTATTATTATTATTATTATTATTACTATTATTATTATTATTATCATCATCATCAAATGTTCTTCTAAAAAAATACCCAGAAAAGAAAGACCCCAAAAGACGCCGTTCAATGTACAAAAAAATTCTGGTTGACGAAGCTAGGGCCTCTTAAATTTCTTGTTTGAATATCGATTAGGAAAAGAAGCGCAATTGAGAAATGAAAATATACTAAAAGGTATGTGGATGGGGTTAATCGTAACCTAGTCATTAAAAAACAAATCAGTTCATGGTATTGAAAAATGAAAATCCCCTGAAAATTACATCAAGTTCAGATCAGAGCATGCACGTAGGAATTTTATTTTGAGTGTGTGTAAGGGGGGGGGGGGACAACATACCTATCTTTGGCTGAGGTTTTGGAAAAAATTTGAAAAACAGGTGTTTGGTGCGTCCTAGAAATAAATAAGTGGGATGAATGCAATACCAAATTAATGTATTTTTCATTTTTGTACAGTAAAAACTAGAAAACCGTAGAAAAAAAAAGAATTTGAATAGTGACGAGATGGACCCCGCCAACAAATGGTAAATTTTCCAAATTGTTGACTCATTACTCTTCATTAGGGGGGTGTAAGGTAAGGGAAATGGAAGTGGAGATTACCAGGGCCGTAACGCAAATTGCCCGGGCCCTTCCGCAAGAATAGTTTTCGGGCCCCCTATAGGGGTATTAAATGTAGTTATAACGACCCACGAGCAATGAGTTACTGCTAGGCAGCTTCGCGAGTGCTTTTTCCAATCACGTTGATGGATGAGCTTTTTTAAAATATTTCGGTCCAATGATTACTATGTTTTTAGATAATATTTATAATGTAGTATTAATTGCTATGGTACGTAATACCAATTAATAAAAGAATGTAAAATATATCGAAGCCAAAAGACATGCTTTTTGTATATTTGCATGTTTTCGTCAGAATCGTCCCAAAAATCACGAAAATATTGCATTAGAAATCAAGAAAAAATCGTTTAAGCACGATTTAAATATTAATATTTCTTCGATTGGCCCCAAAATCATAAAACATCTAAATTCAGTGATTTCAAACGTTCCCATAAAGTTTCATCGAGATCGGAGTAGGCATTTGCCGGTCGCGAGCGAAATATCACAAACATATCGCATTAAAAAACGTCAAAAATTGTAGGTAAAAGTACAATATTCAAGAGAAATATTTTTTCGATTGTACCCAAAAATGTGGCAGGTCTAAGTTCAGAGATTTCGAAGGTCCCCTCCAATTTTCATCAAGATCGCATGTGCCATTTGCCCGGTAGAGTGCGTACAAACAGACAGGAGAAAAAAAACACCTGAGCAATTTTTTTTTTTTGGGGGGGGGAGGGGGGGAGGTGAAATGAAGTGTATTCGCTTCGTTCATCCAATAAGAACTAACACTATAACACGCGGCTATAAATCACGTCTTATAAATCACGTCTTGTATTAATTTCAAGAGTCACACGACACGTCTACACGTTTTTAAAGACTAAACTGAAACTTATCTCTACACCTACCTGTTTACACTTGCAAATCTACATTTGACAAAAATAGAATACTGCCCATCACGTCTCACCCTAATTTTACGTTTAGTTGGTTGCAAAGGATTGAAATAAAAATTTACCACATGTCTTCAAATGAACAAGAGATGCATGCCTGTAGATATTATGATACAGGCTACTAATCATACCTTTTCTATTCAATACTCTTTTCACTCAGTCAGGGGAGGAGTGACAAAGAAAAGCTTCCCGCAGCGGACTTGGTAAATTAACTGGACACAACCTAATTTTGGTAAAAATGTATTATGTTTTCTTACATGTCGAAAACGGACAGTTTGAAATTTGATTACAATAAAACAAGGTCTGTACTTCTGGCGAGCCAGGCCCCCCTACACGTCTGGCCCCCCCCCCGCTTCGCGGGGGCGGCGGGGGTCTCCTTTACAGCACTGGAGATTACACTGCATTCTGAAGTGGGGGGGGGGGGGCACGGTAAAAAGTAGGGGGGAGGGAATTTCCCCTCTTCTCCCTTATGCGCCTGGATAGGAGTAGGCCTAGCCATTTGTCCAATAGAGCAAATAAATAATAATATACTAAATACCAGATTTTTTAAGGCCTACAAAATACGTAGGCTATATAACAGTATAAAATAAAAATCACTTTACTGATGTCAAGAGATTTAAGACCTATCAAGATTCTTAAAGTATCGGAAGATATGTTTATTCATGTAGGGCCTATAGTATAAGCTTTATTTCGTAATCGTATGACTATGAGGCCCCAAACAATCCTAAAATGAGATTCACTTGAATTGATTCACTGGAGTAAAGATGTAAAAATTTGGATTTTAACTGCTGTGAATAAAGATTTTTTTTGTAGATAGACACTAGTCACAAGTGTGACATTCAAAACATTAAACTTCAAAGACAAAAAAACACCATTGACAAATTAAATGCTTTGCTTTTTTTTTAAATAGTCATAGGCCTACATATTTTACAGTTTATTATTTCCAGGTAGGCCAACCGGTACAGCAGTGGCAAATCCAAAAGGCTTTAGTGCCAGTGGCAAATCCAGGAATTCATAAAAGGGTGGTTCAACCAATTAATTCATAGATTACCGAAGGCTAAGTGGGGGGGGGGGGGGCCCGGGGCTTTTTCCGAAAAAATATAATTTTTGTGAAAATCTGTGCGTTTTAAAGCATCACAACAACCAACTTTGTATCTACTAAAATCCTCTTTTTAATCTTAAAATTTTCTCCTTCAAGGTCATTTTGGTGAAAATCTGTCAAGGCTCGTTTACAATCATTTAGCAATACGTTAAAACAAAACGTAAGAAATTTTGAAACCATTGAAAACAGTTGTGTTGTTTACAATCACAATAGCAAGAAACGCAACGCACGTAACGTATGAAGAAGTTGTTTCCAAATCTCAACTTTACCGTACGTTACGTTAATTTTTCTTATTTAGCCAATCACAGCCCGTTGCCGAGTCTTACATTGTTGTGTTGTTTATGTGATGTTTGTAAACAACAACAACTCACATAACCTACAAATTTTGAACCATGGATGATGGTAAAATTTATTGAACTGGTGCAAAGGGGTCCTACTATTTATGATAAGAAAGAGAAATGTTTTAAAGATTCTATTAAGGAGCAAAAACTTGTGGGCCGATATTGGTTGCATTCTCAAGTATACTCCGGTAAGTCAATTATAGGAATTTTGACAAAATAGGCATGTATATATGCTTAATTTTTAACGTGTTGTTTTGTGATTGTAAACACCACAATAATGTTACCGTGCGTTACGTTATGTTTTAACGTGTTTTCTAAGTGATTGTAAACGAGCCTTCAGGTTGTAAAAAAAAAAAAAAAAAAAAAAAAAAACGGTTTAAAAGATGAAGCCCAGCCCGGGCGAGTTTTATCGAAAAAACCCGGGTTTTAATGGGTTTTATTTTTGTGATGTTTTTAAAAATTCATGCTCTTAAATAGATCAAACAGGAACTAGGAAGACTAGGAAGTGAAATATTCCAGTCTACTAATTGGGTTTTATTTTTTTGATATTATTAAAAAAAATCCGTTCATTTCATAGCTCAAACAGGAAGTGAAATGTTCCACAGCCTACTAGAATTTACCCATCCATATAGCTGCTCTATCGAAAGAATGCAGATGCTAGTGGCATCGGCGGGCCCGGGCGGGCCAATGAGCGATCAGTACCTATTTTAAATAGAGGCAGCTGATTGGCTAGAACTAGCCCACCGACGTCACCATCTGCAAACTTCCGACGAAGCAGATATCCTACCCCAAGCCAAGAAAGTCCAAGGTTAAGTAGGTAGATAACTAGATATCAAAATGAACAAAAAATTCTAAGTTTGGTCAAGTAGTGATTAAATACAAATTTCATCAAAAAGTAGGCCTATGTGAAATGGTAAGACGGTTACGTAAAGTCTCTGCGCATGCCCGAACTCTGCAAGGAGTTCTGGGTAGTGTGTTGCAACTTGCAAGCACAGCCAACTAAATCTTAAATTTTCAACAAAAGCCGGCAATCATTGTTTACATTGAAGAAAACACAGCCTTCTGTTCAGAGGTTTTTATAAAGTTCAGAGCAACACGATTCCCAGACAAGGAGGTATGAATAATGTAAGGAGGCAGCATGGCGTCATCAAAACCGTAGCCACTTTGAACGACAATGGTGATCGGTGAGAGCCTCGAACCCAAAGCAAGGTCGTCGGTATTATTAAAGCACATTGCCAAAGCTATGAACATTTCAAAACAACGAAAAACGAAGCACACCAACAAAAATTACACTTTGCCTCTTTATTATTCATTCTCATATTAGGCCTAATAAGAGTTATTATCAATGTATTAAGTAGGCCCTATAATATCACCTGAATATTTCAGTGCAGCCATTTTAACATGGCAGCCGGCGATGGTAGTCGCCATATTGGTCGGCACCAACGGGAAGCAGTAAATACTGCGAAAAACTCTTATGATCTAGTAGCCGCCATATTGGTCAGCACCAACGAGAAGCAGCAAATACTGCGAAAAACTCGATCAGACGTACAAAACGGCCACGTTCATTAATTTTGTACAGCCACAGATAGCGCATGCCGTCTCCTTAAATTATTCATACCTCCTTGTTCCCAGCACCGTAGGCCCCTCCCTACCTATTTTGCATTTGTGTATTGAAATACATTAGCCCCTAGCCCTACTATCTGTATGGCAACTAGCACAGAGTCGCTAAATAAAGACTGAATTGAATTGCATTCTTTGCAGACATAGGCCTACAGATGCAATCCTATTCCTAACCATGCAGAACAGCTGTCAGAATTTTGTTTGTTGATCAATCTTAACTTGCCGGTGATTCAACTTTTCGGATATATTGATAGGCCTACATTCTGCAAGGATCAAGTGATCTCGTGAAACCATTAGACGTAAGAAACTAGGGCTAGCTATTAGCTAAGTAGCCTATAGTAAGTAGGCTTATGTTATATATATTATTAATTATATTTTAGTCACTAGGCCTACCCTAGTTTTAGCATACCGGTAGTTTTGACGATGCTTATTATGTGTACAATTTAGGCCTACAGATCAAATGGCAAACTCTATTAGGCTATATAGCCTAGGCCTACAAGTGTTTCTCTATGTTTAAAACTGCCTTACCGGTATCTTCAATGATGTTAAGCACAGGGCTACAGGCTGAGACATTTTGGCATATATTTGCTTGCATCTGTCACCTAGGCCTAGTGTAAGCAAACTCTCACTTTAGGTGGCGCTAGCCTAGCATAAGTTTCTATAAGAATCGTAATTAAAATTAACCCCATTGTAGGCCAATTAATTAAATTAATAATAATCTGCAACTTAAATATTCTTAGTACCGGTAGGCCTACCGGTAGTTAGTAGCCACTAGCCATGTTATTTGGAACTAGGCCCTACCTAGATGTTTTAGTAAAAAAACAATTAGGCCTATCTGTAGGCCTAGTGTGGTAGGCTATAGGGTATTGTATTGTAGGGTCTACATGTGGCTCTCGGGGCTCCGCCCTCAAGCATAATTTGGTTCTTACAGTTGGCTAAAATTTGCCGGGAAAAGGTGGCACATTACATTGCCCTTCTTTTGGGCTATAGGAATGGCCTGTGTTAGAAGGTAGGCCTAACAGTACATTCTGAACCCAAAGGCCTATAGGCCCATGGGAACTCTTTTGGTTGGTATGGACAGTTTTTGATCAGTAGGTACTTTAGATTTAAAATAGCGACGTTAAAGGTTTTGTAGGTACACATAAAAAAAACTGTCCATACCAACCGAAAGAGTACCGGCCCATGTAGGCCTAGTCCCTAGACCAAGGAACATAGGCCCTTTAAGTTTTGCTCTTAGTTTGGCGGTAGGCCTACTTGTGTCGTTGGTGTGGGCCAGTTTTTTAACACTGTTTTAGCACGCGTAACCACAAGAATATCCCAAACCTCGTTTTTAACGGAAAGGATTTCGGGTGCGCTCTTTTCGATTAGTATATCCTAGAACTAGCGCGGCGCAGGGTAACCAGCGGAAAGTTCGGCTAACCTAACGTAAGTAGTTATTGAAGAAAAACAGTGTTGGCTCACACCAACGACACAAGTGCCAGTTTGGCAACCATAACAGGCCAGCAGAGAATAGGGGCCTCCTCGCCACTCCTCTACCTATCGAGCCACTCTGTAGGCCAAACTAGGCCTAACCCTACATGGAATGGATTGTATCCACTCTAGGGCCTAGGCCTAGCCTAGACCCTAGACCTTTGTAGTAGGCTAGGCCCTAGGCCTAGGCCTAGGCCTAGGCCTAGGCCTAGGCCCTAGCCTATCACAAGTTAACAACTTGTAAATAAAAAGTGAGGATAGCTAGGCCCCTCTACTACACATTATATTTATAGCAGCTTCTTTTTGAATGATAGTGCAACTTTAAGGATATTCTCGGTAAAGTAGAGCGACCTTCAGTTAGGCCCTAGCCTAGGCTAGGCCTAGGTAGGGGCCTAGGCCTATCTGTCATTCTCAAGGCTAGGCTAGAGCCAGGTCTGCAGCTGGCTTACATGCGCGATGCTAGTTACCTTACAAATAAACACATCTCCGAACACAATTGTGAAATAAAAATAAAAATACAGTCCGCAATCGTAAGTTGTGTTTAACAAACAGTAGATTTGATAGGAAAAAGATCATTTACCTTCATACAGCTGCTCGTCTCCAGAACCTCGGCTGTGTTTACGATGCAGTTTATCGGCCATATTGAACACTTGACGTCGCGCTAAACAATATTTTCAACTCGAAAATTACAACCGCGACACCTGTTGGCCACGAGTCAAACTACGAATGCCAGAAATGCCACTACACACTTACTTGAAAATTAAATGTCCCCAATTATATTCCTCCGTGATTGCAACCCCAGCATTTTCTTTTTGAAAATAAAACAGTTGGCTACGTTTCCGTATAAAACCAAAAAACCATAAAAAAAATCAAAAGTTTGGAACGTTTTGATAGGAGCTGGCCAGTTCAGCTCAAGGATTCTATATTCTATTAAGTTCAGTCAGATTCTATTCTTCTAGCTCATGGAGATATTATCGCTTAGCTCTCGGCTTAAACCACTCTGTGTTGTGTGTGTGTTGTGTGTGTGAATATTGTAGTATTGACTTTTTGGCATATTATATCGTTTTGAGTTAATGTAGACGGCTGTAGCTGATGAGGGTAAGTGGCCACAGTATTTTATAAATTAACATTGTTCGAAAAATGAAATGACGTACCTAGGGAAATTGCCCCCCCCCCCCCCCCCACCCCCCCCTCCCCCGAAAAAAACACAAAATGCAACGACTGAACTCAAACGGCACAAGATCTGTGTTTTTGTCAGTGAGTGAGTTCGCTCTGGAACGGCCAAACGGCTAAACAGATTGCGCTGAAATTTAAACAGACACACATCCGGTACCAATCTTCAGGATGCAGTTAACATTTCGAGCAAAATCCGTTACGATGTAAACTCACAATAAAAAAATAATACTTTGAAAATAAGCTTAGAATGTCACATTTAATTTAAAGATAGTGGTTTTGTATATGAACAAATCATTTTTATCAAATCATGTTTTGCATGCAGTGACCAAGGTGTATCGAATGTGTGGAACAAGGTTTCCTAAAATTCCGCTCGGAGTTGAGTAAACCTTGCAATCATTACTCGTACTTCGAACTGGCAATGTTATCCGCATATAGGATGTCATATGATTACCGACTTCGTACTTCGAACTGGCAATGTTATCCGCAGTATTTAAAATTTTCAAGAAAATTGATAAAACAATCCAGAAATACAAAAAAAAAATTATCCCGACCGTTGTTTGAACCCGGGTCAACATCCCGGGTATAAAAGCGCCTTATAGCCAACTACACAAGGAAAACGCCATTAGACGAGTGAGCGAGTCATTGTGTTGAGTAGCCTACACGGGAACAGAACATTTGCATTTAAGTTGATTGATTTATAAGGTATAAACGATAAGGTTTTGAGTTTAGTTGGTAAGGAAGGGCGCGTCAACTCTAAGGCCATAATGCGCCACTCTAGGTCTAAATAGCGGGTCTAGCCTATGATAGTCTAGGGAGGAAAGACCTATGCTGGATCTAACCTTAGGTATGGGGAGGAAAGGGAATGCCATGACTCGCTCACTCATCTAACAACGACTTTGGCGTTTTCCTAATATGTATAGGCTAGTGGGAGGGAATCTGTTGCATTTATGTGGGTTCATTTATGCCCAGAACACACTACAGAAGTAAACCAATAAGACACAACTGCAATATTTATTTTTGTAACTTTACAATACTTGTAAAAAAGAGCAACATGCCTCAGAATGTCAAAACCGTCAATACCACAATATAATACCGCCTATATACTCCCTTCTAATCTAGTAACGATGATTTATAAAATTCTCTTTCTAAATAAATAATTGTTATTGTCCGTTCATTTCCCCGTAATAAGTAAATTGTGCAGTAAATTTAAACCAAATAATTTTTCCAAAATTCTCTTTGATGATAGGATGCTTCATTTAAAAGCTACTTACTAACGCAAATAACTTATGCAAGACGGCATGCCTACGAGAAAATGTGCTCGCCACTTCCAAAATAGAGTTATTGAGCTGAACCTGCACCTAGTAGGTAGATGGAGGAATTGGATGTGTTTATTACCTGAAGCCAATCAATCATTTGAAATAAACCAACAGGCATTACATACCTATAATGAACTGAGGCGATAAAAAGACAACAGTGTTTCATGACAACAAGAACATGAATCAATAATTCTCATACACTCAACTCAACGCTCATAGTCATAGCATGACATAATAAGTCTGGGTCCCAATAATTCAAACTCGTTCAAATCATGGATTCAAATCTTCGTAGCAAGCGTGTATTGTTGGATTGTTGGTGGACCTGATTCTATGCAACGATTAAGTAGATATCTAGTGTACCGGTAGCGCGCCGCCGTTCGACGGTGCAGCACGTAGCTAATAGATGGAAGCACGACTCAATCATTTTGACGAACCTTATTCATTGGAATGTAGACTGTAGAGCCCAGGCTCCCTTTGTAGTGGAATGTAATAAACTAGGAAAACGCTAAAGTCACGCCGCGTTGATGGATGAGCGTTTTTTGTTTGCGTTTTTTGCGTTTGTTTGCACTTTTCCTTTGCAAGTGCTTTTTGAATGCATTGTAGGTGATTGTTGTCAAGTTTCTATTGTAACTTTTTAATTGGTACTATAAAATCTAAAAAAACTCATAGTAAAACCTTTATTTCTGTGGATTCTAACTAACTTTTTCAACTTTTTCTTTCAAAAGGTACTACATCACCATAACCTTAATGTCCATGTGAAATCTGAACGTTGTAGCCCACCCGTTTGGTCAGAATCGGCCCAAATGTGTCGAAAATATCGTACTAAAAATTGAAAAACTAATATTAAAACCTTTATTTCTATGGATTCTAGCTAACTTTTTCAACTTTTTCTTTCATAAGGTACTACATCTCCATAATCTTAATGTCCATGTGAAATATGAACGTTGTAGCCCCTCCCGTTAGGTCAGAATCGGCCCAAATGTGACGAAAATATCGCACTAAAAATCGAAAAAAAATCGTTCAAGTATTCATGAGAAATATTTCTTCGATTGTACCCAAAAACAATACACCTCTAAGTTCAGAGAAAACGAAGGTCCCCTCAAATTTTCATCAAGATCGCTTATGCCGTTTGCCCGGAATCCTGCTAACAAACAGACAAAAATACAGACAAAAAAAAAAAAAAAAAAAACATTGGAGCTAAATTTTTTGGGGGGTCAGTGAAATTGAAGTTTTCGCTTCGCTCGCTACGCTCGCTACGCTCATCCAATGAGAATACAAAATAACTTTTATTTATCCAGTGCTTCTAATAATATATGCCCTAATGTAATTATTGTTTACTGGTAGTAATTAAAGGTAGAAAGTGCCAATAGTGTAGTATCGACGTCGATTTAAAAAAAAATACTCACTCCCACATTTTCTTACGATTTTAAAATATGCATGCGTGCTACGTAGGTGCATTGTACCAGTACCACAGATGATGTATTTCACTTACGTATTATACCTTGAGTACTCTCCAGTCACTCAAGTCAGTATCCTACTTTTCCTATAAATTCGTCACTTGGGCTATCCATCACCATCACACTCCCACTCCCAATTTGAAAATGAAAATGTTCTCCCAAAGATAAATTGTTACGCAGGCTGTGGCCGGTTCTTGGGGGGAGCTCAGTGGTCCTTTGAATAAGTACAATCTGTTTAGGAAATTTCTTGGAAATAAACGCCTAAATACGAAAATTCAACAACATGTTTCGAACATAATAAATTATTAACGTAAATTATACGATATCAAAAAGTCTTGAGTAGGCCTACATATTATTATTAATGTTGTGTCGTGTTGCTGTGTTATGTCACTGAGTTGTTTTTATTGTACTTTTTATTAGGAAGAAAGACTGATTTGATGATGTTTGGCCCGTTTCTTTTTCTGCAGCTATAAATTACTATATATCTGGATACAACTTTGTATTGCTAATAAGGGACATGCACGCCCCTGTCGTATCATATTTTTTTATATTGATCATAAAACAGTAAAACAATGCAGACTTATTTTGGTTTGACCATTTCGACAGATTCTAAATACTGAAAAATTGATTTTGTTTTCTATTTCTGTTCTTTAGTCAATTTATGGGAAAGTGCTATGATAGGTGACTTCATTTTCCATTTTTACCCAATTAAATTAAATTGCATGCCTATGTGACAGTTGGATGAGAAATTTGAAACCAGGTTAATTGAGCATGCCTGATATAATTATACACTTTTAATTAATGCAATGTAAAAAATTAAACCTTAATTTGATGAACTCGTATATAATGACTTTCCTTACGATTAAGCGAACGATTCTTTTTTAAATAATTATATGTAAGGCCTATAGACGTTACACCTATTAGTTTCTCTTCAACATTCCAGTTTTAGATATTTACGTCGTTAAATAACTATGTATTATTAGAAGAATACTAAATATAATTGTTTTCTTAGCTTAGCTTAGCCATGGGTGAACTGTTGCCCCTTAGCCCTTTGGTTTGTAAATAAATGATACTAGTGATACAAACAACGCAATTCATTTATTAAACAATTTGGTTCTTATTTGGATACAAAGTTTTAGTTTGAAATATATCCACTCCATGGTTTTAGTAGACTATGTAGATGGATGCCTGCTGCGGGCTAGTATTGTTTTTCGTTTATTGGTTTATTGATTGACTTTGATCATTGTTCGTATGTGCTTCTATGAAGCAGTAAAAACAAATTGGATTCTTGCTTTCTGTACCAAGAGTGAGTTATACATCTCATTACAAGCAGGTAAATAACACGTGCAAGATGACTGTATACAATTTGATGACACAAAGGAATCGTTCTCTTTAGGCTGCGCTGTAAAAAACCCTCTCGGACCCTCTCAAAAGCTGTTTGGGTCCACACTCCACAGTCATTTACAATTAGACAGCGATCCGTTATATGGACGGCTTGTGAGGACGGTGGGAGTGATACCCAGTATACCCACCGTGCAATAATGCAATAAAGCATATACATGAACAGCCCTACATGTATGTGGTCGATTTTCAAATGTTATCTCAATCAGCCACAAAATATCACGTATAGTAAATTTGGTACTTTTTAACAAAATCGAAAGTAGTGAAACCTACTTCGTTTTTAAAAATTGTTGAAAAACAAATTTCAGAAAAAATGTTACTGTATTACTTTTGTGAGAGCTGTCTAAAACTTCAAACACCTGAGGTGTCAATCAGCCGAGAGAACAGTAATTTAGCTAAAACGCGTGTCAAACACCAAACACACTAAAAATCACTCGAATGGCGAACGAAACGACTGTCAGAATATATATAATATATAATATAAAAATTTATCACTACTAATATTTTAACTTCGTTTAACATCCAAGTCGCAGTTTTTGTGTGCACTTCTTTCAGTCTTTTAGTCTAAACCTAGTATAATTAAAATTGAAACTTGTTGAGATATTTCTAAAGTAAAAAAGTAAAAATGAAAATGGGCAAACTATAGGTTTAGTTAACACTCTCAATCGTACAAATTGGTTTAGAGACGTCCTTTCACCTATCCCACCTCCTCATCTGTTTTGGTGTTAAATAACCCTGTCGACATTAGAACACTCACCCTGCGCTTTGGCGCCGTACGTACATGCAGTGTTGATTTCAAGCATACTCTAAGGGTAGGCATTGTCTACCCATAGAAACCCTGTGTGCCTACACTAGATACTTGTGTAAAACACGGTGCACTAGTTAAAAAAAGCGCCAGGACGAAACCAAAATATACCACACGTGCTTCTCGAGAAAAAAATATTTGTTCGTTCTAATAAGTGCAATACATTCAATAATATTCTTAAGATTCTAGTAAAACTATCACGTACAGAAACCATGCACCTTAACTT
This sequence comes from Sweltsa coloradensis, assembly GCA_024449915.1. Taxonomy (NCBI): domain Eukaryota; kingdom Metazoa; phylum Arthropoda; class Insecta; order Plecoptera; family Chloroperlidae; genus Sweltsa; species Sweltsa coloradensis. The sequence goes on from JAMZAV010000715.1 coordinate 113,701, forward strand.
CTTAAAACACTTAAAACCACATCAAAAATACGTATTTACAAAGAAATCATCTGCGGCACAATTGTGGGGGGGGGCATCCCTCCCCCATTACATCGCTTGGGGAGTAATTTTCTGGTCATTGCCACCCTATATTTTCAATTGCCCCCCTTAGAGAAAATGTCTGAAATCAACGCTGCGTACATGAGCACGGAGCATACCCATTACCCAGTCACACTAATGACTAAATAATTAAACCCTTGTCACACAATGGACGAATCTCTCTGAAAGCATAGCTAATAGAAATCACACGTGTAATCTAGTTGATTGCTCCGCTGCATGTCCATTATACATCGACTCGACGGTTGAGTCTTGAAGAAGAGGGCATGGTTGTGCATCCAGGGGCCTGCAATAACGCCACTCCGCTATCCTCGGGTCTAAATCATACTCGTACATTTCAATTACCACTGATCTAAAAGTAACTGAAAAATGCCAATTGCAGACGACAACCCAGGGGAGATCGTTTTGCACAGTCCGTTATTACGCCCACATAAACGCCCCCCACCCCCACCCCCAAGCTCCTCCGCCGCCACTGCGCGACCGATCACAATTTCAGCCTTTGACGCGAATTCGAGTTTCGAGGCCTATAATAATATAATGTAAATTGCGAAGTGGAATTTGATTCCCCCGTCCCGTCCGCCTACGTTTGATTAGTTATGCTAACGCGACAGTGAGCAAAGCCGACTGACTACGACACCCAATGTGACAGGCTATCTTGATGGGTACGATCGTTAATGTCAGCTCTTCGGAATTTGCTTCCACTTGAGTAGCAAACGGTATCAACTTGACATTTCGATTCTAAAAAAAGTAAATTGCAATGAAAATACGATTGTGTGGAATGTGTTTTAACTGCGAGTACAGTCACAGATATTATTCATACTAGGTAATTCAAAATTTATGGCTATACTATAGTACCATCTGAAAGAGAGGGATTGAAATGAGTAGGCCATCAAGCCACATGCTGACTATAGAACACCAACAAACTAGAATATCGCAAATTTATAGGAATAAAAAATCCGCGTGTTAAAAAGTGTTTTAGCTCCCTTCATATTTTTCAACTCAATCACCCCTAATTCTATTAAAAAAACAATTTATTAACTTAATACCATTGCTAGGTCTCACCAATAAATTGCAACTCTAAGGTAGATCAAGTTGAGTTTCTTATCTTTCATTGGTTGCTACATTTAATTAACGGTTGGTACAGGGGATTCTCATAGCAAGTTAACTTTTCTACTCCTCGAACATGAACAGCAATATTACAGTTAACTAATTTAGTTTGATTTATTCATTGATTGATTTGTTAACACTCCGTTACAATTAAAAATACTGCGTTGTGTTGTAATTGTGCAATAAATGTTGCTCCTAATATTTTATAATATGCATGCGTGTCCGTCGGTTGGTGTGTATACCATGTGCTGTAAGGTAGCATTGTAATATTCAGGTTGACTGCACAATATATTTTAAATTTTGTATGCTCTTACTTTTCGTCTTTCACCACTCTTTTGTGAGACTGCCAATGGTTTCCTATAAATCGCCTCGAACGAGAAAACACACGTTCTTTTTATTTTTTTTGTATTTCAGCCTTGGATTTTCGGATTGATCTGAAAACAGCTTTATTAGATTACTACAAGATAAAACCTGAAATGAAATTTGATTATCTGAAAGTAACGCAAACTAACGATACACTTAGTCAAAGCGATCATATCTAAAATCAATGTAGAGCTTTATAAAGTGCAAACATTTACCACAGGCCATTAGTTTTAACGACCGCGCCTTCTTGATTTACGCGCAGCTACGTTTTCTTTCTTCCAGTAAATTGTTTTTCATTACTCTGTTCAGTCGTGCTAAGTTTGTAGTCGCAGTTTCTTCTTCTGTTCTAAGTTCTACCCTCACTTCCCAAAGCTCGATTTGCTTCATGTTAAACGAAGCAGAGGAGAATATGAAACGGCAGTAAACATTATTAAAATGAAACAGAGAGCGTTTAAGTTTGTATCATACGATATTAAACGATGCACGATTTAAGCACCACTTGAATATGAGCTTAAAGGAGAAACGCCTTTAAATATGTGTAAAATATAAGCCTCTCTAAAGAAGTAGTTAAACACTTCATAACCATCATTATGTATGGATAATACCCAGACAACTTACTTTTGGAAGAACTATACCCTGGCCATATTCTATACGAATCAGACGGGGAAATGATAAAAATGAAAGGCATCCTTTTTGATTCTAAATTTCAGTTACTAGGAAGCTTCGCAAACGCTTTTTCAGGTGCGTTGTTGGATGAGCGTATGTTTTTTTAAAAGAAAAAAGCGTAAAATTGCGATTTTCATGCGAAATTATTTTACGATTGCACTCAAATTTCACACAAATATATAAATTCATTTAATTAAGGTTCTGTAAAAAATATCATTAGAATCGGATAAAGCATGTGTCGAAGAATGTTTTAAAAACTAGGAAAACGCTTAAGTCCCGCCGCGTTGTTGGATGAGCGTAATTGGTGCATTGAGCTGCCATGTGTTATGCGGATTTTCTGTTGTTCTGTGAAAAAATTATTACTAAGTTGAAGATTTTTTTAAAATTTAATTTTATAAAATAAAAAATAAACTTAAATTTTAAATTTTTTTAAATTAATCGTACTAATTTAAAAAAAAAGAAAAAATCAAAAATTGCGATTTTTATAAGAAATAATTATTTGATTGCGCTCAAATTTCACACGAATATATAAATTCATAAAATTAAGGTTATGTGAAAATATTATTACAATAGGATAAAGCATGTAGGTGTTATAAATAAAAAATTGTTTTAAAAAAGAAAAAAACCACACAATTTGTATTTTCATGAAAAATAATTTTTCGATTGCGCTCAAATCTTACACGGATATCTTAATTCATAAAATTAAAGTTCTGTGAAAAAATCATTAAAATCGGATAAAGCATGTAGGTGTTGCAAGTAAAATAAATTTTAAAAAAATCGAAAAAAATCGTAAAATTGCGATTTTCATGAGAAATAATTTTTTGATTGCGCTCAAAAACGTGGCAGTTCTAAGTTCAGAGATTTTGAAGGCCTCCATAAAATTTCATCGCAAATGGATTAGCCGGAATCGTGCTGACAAACACACAAAAATACAGAAAAAAATAAAAAAAAACAAAAAATTCCGGATTTCTTTTCTCCAGTGTAGTGAAATGGAATCTTCGCTTCGCTCGCTACGCTCATCCAATAAAAAAATCGTAAATTGCGGTTTTTATAAAAAATAATATTTCGATTGCGCTCAAAATTTCACACGAATATATTTATTCATAAAATTAAGGTTCTGTGAAAAAATCATTACAATAGGATAAAGCATGTAGGTGTTATAAGTCAAATGAGTCGAAAAAAATCGTAAAATTGCGATTTTAACGAGAAATAATTTTTCGATTGCGCTCAAAAATGTGGCAGTTCTAAGTTTAGAGATTTCGAAGGCCTCCAGAAAATTTCATCGCAATTGGAGTATCGGTTTAGCCGGAATCGTGTTAACAAACAGACAAAAATACAAAAAAAAGAAAGAAAAAAAAGAAAAAAAAACATTCCGGATTTTTTTCTCCAGTGTAGCGAAATGGAATCTTCGCTTCGCTCGCTACGCTCATCCAAAAAGTTACCTTAGTCCAATCTCCTGGCGGGCCTTGCGCTGGTTTACATTTAGTAGCCTATTAGACACTTTGACTGTGTTTTTATTTTTTTCAAACGTTAAGTCTTATACTTATTACACTTATATTTACAAAATATTCGATCCATAAGTTACTTCTCTATACGGGGACGCAATTCACACACCCACCTATTTAATCCTCCCTGGTTTATTTCTACCCGAATTATGAAAAAATCTTCCCTCTCATTATTTCGATAATTCCCAATTAGCTACTCCAAGAAAACCGTTGTTAACGCTCCATTATCGTCCATTAATCCTGCGCTCGATGGTGGAAACTTGTGATGGTTGATCACGTGTCTACGCTGGAAGGAAACCGCGCGCTTCAGGCGATCAGCCAGCCGTGAGTTGGACCATCTTTCAAGTTTCTCGCCTTGCCTTCACATGAAATTAATTTCATGCAATGCTACACCCACTTTGTAACAGCTTGCCCTAATGCCAGGCTCTTGACGTATGAGATGGTATCATGCTGTGTTTATGGGCTCGTTCGGGCCGGTAGGTTAACTCAACCTTACTACCATTGACTACATCTTACACTTGAAAATATTTATATCGTGATAATTTTTACAAAAATAATAATAATAATAATAATAATAATAATAATAATAATAATAATAATAATAATATTAATAATAATAATAATAAAAATAATAATAATAATAATATTAATAATAATAATAATAATAATAATAATAAAATACAACAATAAAATTTCATATTTTAATAAATACAAAAAACGAGAATACCAACAATGAAAATGGTAATAACCTTTTACACTATACGCACACATTTATTATATTATACACATTATTCATAATTTCGTACACAAAAGTGTGTACTACAAGATGCACAATGCATGGTGGCTTTATGACAAGTATTGATTGAGGATGGGTCGTGCATGAAGGGTGTAAGTATAGTACTTGTAACCAATCACAAGTTAGGCATTGTATACGATATTGTTTAAAATAAATCGGACACTGAGACAATATAGATATTGCCAGATCTAATGGAATTACATTCATTTTTAAACACTTATGTAGATTGTACAAATATGCACCCACAATAGCCCCCAAATAAATGTTGGTTTTATCCTGTATGGACAGGATATATTTAATATGGTAGTTCATAAAACAGTCTCGACCATCCGCTAGGTAGATAATAATTATGTTAGTATCTTTGGTCTCAATTCACTAAGAAATGAAACATGAAGCACTATTGAATATTCTAGGGAAGTACGCCGACACTTCACATATCTTTGTTTAGCGTTATTCTCTTCACTTCGTACCTGTAGTGACGTTGACTGAGTGAATCAAGTACATGCGTGCAGTGTATTGTATTGTATATTTATAGTTGGGCGGGAAGGCCGATATAGGGCATCAATACTGCCCTCTGCAGCCAATACAATATATATATACAAAGAAACATAAATCTTAAACACAAAATAATATATATCACAATTTACAAAACATATTACATACTTTTTGTTTGGTACCACTTTTAAATCCTAAAACCACAATTATCTGTGCTAAAACATTCTCTATGGGTTGCTACGACGAACAAAAGAGTTCAAAATACGCAACTAAAATTGATAATAATAATTTTGTTTATTTGAACATTTTTGTATTTTGATGTGAAAATTTTCATTTAAAACAATGAGATTACTGTTGTCTATCTACCATACTGAAGTTTGTTTAGGGTTTGGTTAGACAGAAAATATTTTGTTAAATTTTGCATTATTTACAAAATGAAGCTATGTAAGCTTTGGATAAGTAAGGCCAATTAGTCACGGAGTTATCAGGTGTTGAAATGCAACCATTTGAGTTTGAAGATTGAACTGTTAGGTCTTCTTTAATAATACGACGTTATGAGTTTTAATATATCTGTTTTTTGTTATAGCAGATAAAAATCGTTTTGTTATCTACTCTGAAATTCATGAACCCGAAGAGCATAAGACGCACTCAAAACTTGGTGGCTTCGTGCGCCATTAATTCCGCTACCTTCTCCGCGCTTCTTTCCTTCTTCCACCTCCAAGCAAAATACCGTCCTCTCATTGGCTAAGACACTCTAACATCGTCGACTCATTTAAAAATAACAATGTACTTAAGTTTCTAACAACCGGGCCCGCAGAAATGACAAGGTGAAATATTTAGCAGGCGGATGCTACATCCGAGATCCTCCATTCAATGTGAATACCGTCTCGGTGTCTTTTAGTTAGCGCACAAAACGACCACAGACAGAGAAAGAGAGAGTGAAGGATGGGTGAGTGGGGAAGGAGGGGAGGATTTTCACCTAAAACAAAGTACGTCGAGAAAGAAAGAGAAGTTTTTAAAGTGCTTTTAATTCCTTCCGTGGATTGGCGAAAACATTTTAGTGAGATGTTATTCCTAAAGAACTATTGCTAAGAAAAGTGTTCTTTATAACGAGACAAGTTTTTACTTTTCCTTCGATGGAAAATGGCAAAAATCAATGGTTATCTTTGTTTTGCAAGTAGATGGTAGTATTTTGAGGAGAATTCCTCTAAATCCCCGCTTTATTTATAACATTTATAAAATGTTCGGGCACTAATAACCTTAGTGTCGTGTGCCCTTAAATCCCAATAACTACTATAACATGTCCTTGAATCCGGGAAGTGGCTGATGCTTTAGAATACAACGAAAGTGGGATTGCAGAATTATTTATATATTTTTATTATATTTTGTTTTCACATCAATTATAATATATTCCATGCACTTATAAACCCATAACTCATCCTCTTCTTAGTCAATTCCGTGGCTGGAAAGTGACAAGTTACACTTTACAACCAAACGCAATGTGTTAACCATTTATTTCACACTCAAAACAATATTCGCGTCTTATTTAAAAAAAATTGTTAAGTCTTAGTTACCTAACACTTGTGGGTTAATACCTGTTGTTAGAGATCAATAAATATAATTATATAAATATAAAATACATAATAGCATTCTTATTAACATTGAACTGGATAAATTCTTATTATGTTTAATCCTTATTTGCTAATTTTATTTGATTATACTTAGTTTAAAGTTCCATTCCTATAAGCAAATGATTATACAACATTACGTTATTAAGTACCTGTAAACGTTCTGCCCAAGTATTATTATTATTATTGTATTATCTTACGATTTGATATTGACTCTAATTTCTTACTTTTTTAAATGAAGCTAAAAAAATATATATGATATCAATCGTGTTTCAAAATAGATGAACATTTTCCAACTAGAATGTAAGACCGTGAAATAGCCTACGCTGCTTTTCACGGCAAGTATGAGTGCAGTAATACAGATTTAACCTTAATGGTGTCAGGGTAGGATTATTATATTGGATGTAGCGACATAACGTTAAATGCCACCGGAGGTTTTCAGTTCAAACCGTGTCCGGCACAAATTAATGCAAATGTTGCTTTCATTATCACATAATAACGGTGTTTGATAATCGTGTTAATATGTTCGTACAGCTGTTTAAGAGACCGCGGGTCTTACGCGAGTAAAACAAAAAGTCAGAAAATAGATTTAAGATGACTTCTAAAAATAAGATTATTTGTACGTATTATCTCTCATACTTTGAACGAAGTGTAAATAAACTTCAATGATACGTAATAAAGTGTACTTTAATAATAACTAGGAGATGAGAAAAGAAAATATATAAAAATATTATGAGATGTCTCACAAATTAATGTTAATGTTTTATTGTAAAAAAGTTGTTATAAAGCGTCTTGGAACGTTTTGAATGGAAATACAAATTCATTCTCTTAATATCGAATCTAAGCCACTTATTGAATGAAAATAAGCCAATTAGCATCAAGAGTATTTGCCAGGCGATGGTTGAAGATGTTTTATGTTCATTCGTATAAATATTTCACTTATCTGAATGCAAAGTTTACTGCATAACGGCACTTGAGAAGCAATAGCTAGGCGGATAGCCTAACAATTAGGGGTTTTGTGGTAGAGGGCTGAATTTTGGACTGTATACTCAGAACAACATTATAAGAAAATTGCCTCGAGGAGCCATGAAAAAATCCATCCGGTTAAGGGGGTGGAAGGGGGTGAAAAAATGGCATTTTTCAATATAAAAAAAATCAAAAATCAAACTAAATTTGATCCTAAGATTACAAAATTATTACATATTGTAGATAAAAGTCCAAATTTTAATAAAAAAAATATATATCACCATATATGTATATATAACCAGATTTTGCACCCTTTGTCTTTTTTCACAAATTTACCCACTGTGCTGGGAGGATTAGCCTACCAGTTACGGGTTAAGTGATAGGGCTGTGAATTTTGTCTAAAACACTCAGAAGAATGATCTCAAAAAATTGGCCCGAGGAGCCCTCAAAAAAGTTGCTTGCTTAAAGGAGAAAGAGGGGGTGTACTAAAAGGGGTTGATAAAACTAAAATAAAGAAATCCGTATTCAAATATTAATTTACAACGCCATATTAATGTGTATTGTAGATTAAGGTCTAAACTTTAATTTAAAAAATTAAAATTTCACCATATATGTAAATCTGATCAGATTATGCGCCCTTTTCCCATTTTCATAAATTTCCTCAATATTACGAAAGTGTATCGTGCGACCACTCTTTTTGTCACAAATTCTCCTAATATTACGAATTAGGACGAAAACAAAATTTTGTGATGCTTTGGGTACATTTTTACTCAATGGACTTTGATCTCATTTTCAAAAGTTTACTCAATATTAACGAAAGTCTATCATGTGATGACTCGTTTTGTCTCAAATTATCCTAATAATACGAATTAGGACGAAAATAAGATTTTGTCATACACTTTGTCATACATACTTTTGAAAATGGGCTCAAAGATTCTAAAAAAAACTTTTAAAGTCCATTGAGTGAAACTGTACCTAAGGTGTTAAAAAACTTTTTTTATAATTTTTCTTATAATAGGCATAATTTTGAACAAAACGAGTGGTCACACGATACACTTTCGTTAAAATTGAGTGAATTTGTTAAAATGAGATCAAAGTCCATTGAGTAAAAATGTACCCAAAGCATCACAAAATCTTGTTTTCGTCCTAATTCGTAATATTAGGAGAATTTGTGACAAAAAGAGTGGTCGCACGATACACTTTCGTAATATTGAGGAAATTTATGAAAATGGGAAAAGGGCGCATAATCTGACCAGATTTACATATATGGTGAAATTTTAATTTTTTAAATTAAAGTTTAGACCTTAATCTACAATTGACATTAATATGGCGTTGTAAATATAATATTTGAATACGGATGTCTTTATTGTAGTTATATCAACCCCTTTTAGTACACCCCCCCTTTCTCCTATAAGCAAGCAACTTTTTTGAGGGCTCCTCGGGCCAATTTTTAGAGATCATTCTTCTGAGTGTTTTAGACAAAATTCACGGCCCTATCACTTAACCCGTAACTGGTAGGCTAATCCTCCCAGCAGAGTGGGTAAATTTGTGAAAAAAAGACAATGGGTGCAAAAATCTGGTTATATATACATATATGGTGAATATATATTTTTTATTAAAATTTGGACTTTTATCTACAATATGTAATAATTTGTAATCTTAGGATCAAATTTAGTTTGATTTTTGAATTTTTTTATATTTGAAAAATGCCATTTTTTCACCCCCCTTTCCACCCCCTTAACCGGATGGATTTTTTCATGGCTCCTCGAGGCAATTTTCTTATAATGTTGTTCTGAGTATACAGTCCAAAATTCAGCCCTCTACCACAAAACCCCCAATTGTTCTTGTATTTCCTTTAATCCGCTTGACTACAAGGTTTTATACTAGTAAAATGTTATCTGTTAATGGCTGGTGAGAGTGCATGTACTGGAGACTGGAGAGGCCAGTTTCTATCAGTTTATCAGTCTCTCTTTGCATAAAATTAATCTGTTTAAAGTTAAAGACGAGCAAAGTTTTTTAGTATTAAAAATTAAAATACTTTACTTGATAGCAAGATACGCATCTCCACAAACATACGAAATTAACCTAACAACGGCATTAATATGCCAATGTAACAAGTTCACAACACTTGCCATTTAAAAACAAATTTTTTTGAAGACGTATTTCTTTGCGGGGGATGATATATTTTTGGTTCAGTTTTACCATCTAATCTATACTCGATGGTTTACTATTATTATAATCAAACTTTGAACATGGACATGTAACATAGAAGCAGTTATTGACTATTGACATGAACATGAAAATGACAATTTAGTATCGAATACACAATATATTTATCATTATCACTAAACGAGAGTACGAGTAACATTAATGCAAAGGCCTAAATTTAGTTTTCAATTGACAAAATACACTTTACTTATTGATGTAATTAATAACAAACATGAATTTGCTACATGATAATATTATGCAGAATGGAAAATGCACTGTCTGTTTCATATTATTGTCTATTGTTGCATTCGGATGTGATCTAGTTGGAATTGTACGTAGTCCATCTTATTGGAATTCTCTTCCAGTTGAGAAAATGTCCGCTTTACTCTAGGATTTGGTGATTAAATCAGCTCTAACAGTTTCTTGTGATCCTTTGTGAAAGCGTCCTTCCAAGATCTTGCCAAGCATTGCTAATGAAATATTCAAGTTTTCTTGGTAGGGTTCGTACCGTGAATGCTTGTCTAGGATTATTTGTAGTATTATATGCTAAAATATACGTTTAAACCACACTTAAAGAGTGTGGTCATCTTTATCTTTGACAGGACGTGTTTTTACTATATTTCTTTATAAAAGTTATGTAAAAAATTCCTTAAACTAAACATCTAATCAAAAACAACACTTATTGTTTTCAAAACCGAGAAAGCGTGGAATCGAATATGTTGTAGTTGAGTTTAGAGCAGCTTAGCAATTAAGTAAACCTCTGTACATTCCTTTGTTAATAGTTTCTTACCCGTCGATAGATTAGCTTTTAGCTGTTTCTGATAACAGTACAAAATCCTAATGGCCATTTCTTCACAAATGGAAATAACATGTCATGTAGTATATGTATTACACAAACATAAAAAACGTTATAAAACATTATATGGGACTTGCCTTAATTTCTCACTACCATCATAATGTTTTGACTGTTTAATTGTATCATTTATATTATGTTTAATAATAATAAAATTTTTAACTGACGTTACACGTTCATTGGGAGTTATTCGGCGTGTTATTATACAAGGGGCAATATATTATTCGACGTCTTTCAAGTGGTCGTATTGTTTTAAACTTGATATTCTTCTGTTTGGTCCAAATCAACTAAAACTGCCGACAAAACCAGCAACGTAGAAATGAAAATATCAAAACAGCATCTCTGATAGTTGTGTAATTAATGTTTGTAGAAATCTTTTAAGGTCACATTCTAAACTGATATGTAATGTTAAAAATTTACAGTATAACGTTATAGCAACTACATGGGTTGATTAATGTCTACTTAGCGAATGTGATGAGTAGTGTGCTTTATTACTCTCAAGGAAACAAACATAAAACAAAACTTTAGTTTGCTCTTTATCGCCTGGGAACGAGTACAGCAATGCATATGCAACTGGATATAGTTTCCTAGATAATAGCAATTGTTATGCAATTCTGAAACGTAAAACCATTAATAATAGTAAGTTATGCCACTTAAAATGTACATTTCATATTATAATTTATCTCATAACAGTAATAGAACATTAACAAAACATCAACAAGTGTTTATAAATAAGCTCCCTGTTTTACATACAAAATAACATAATTAACTTCAAAATAAATATCATTTTCTCTATCCAAATTGTCTAGTTATTACGGAAACACTTTTACGTGGTTTTATTTTGTAGTGAATTTTGTTTTTCAAATGGGAAATTTCGGTGTTGTTGGTTTAAAGCTGTATTTCAGCGGTTTTATGTATATTTACCAATTTATATATGTGTAATTGTTCGTACATGCCTCTCGTATTACCTTTTATCAGACTGGTTTTATATAGGTGGAACCAGATAAGGTGGCAGTCGCCGAGGGATCGCAGCACTGTCGTCCACGCACTATGGCCACAGGATCGGCAAAAAGTAAATAAAATAACGGTCTCTAAAACTGCTTTCGGAGAAAAACACGACTATTTTAAAGCCAAGCCTTGCCCAATATATCCTAAAAATAAAGTATTTATGAAGTGTACGAATAAAATCAAGACATTTTGATGCTCCTAAACATTGACATCACATCTGGCGAGTTTGGCATTATAAACAGCTGGAACTTTGGACACACCATTACCAACAAGGCAAAAAAAACACTTTCGTAATCGTGATTACTTAAAATCATTATTTCGCTAAACTACTGACTCTGTGGGACGAACTACTTTATTCACAGCTTATAAAATGTTGATTTATGTGATAACATATCACGATATCATGACCAAATACGGTAGGCCCTACCTAATGCCAGTTGTGTATAAATTGTCAACGTTGGCGTCCGTGCTCTCGCTTGACCTTGACGGCCGCCAGCTTATCTGTTTCCACCTATAGTTACTAAGACAAAACTCATAATTCTTTCTTAACTTTATTTCATAACACCTTTTGTTGATTGAACAATACCGCATACAATATCGAAAATTACACCGTAATTTAACAAATGATTCCCATTTTTAGTGCCTTTTAGTCGTTAAAAACATGATTCTTGTGAAATTTCAGTGTTACGTAATTTACACATATTTCGGTGTTTGGCGGTGATTCAATTTTTGCATTTTCTGGTTAAGATTTTATCAATTAATGCTCATTTTGTGAAATTAAATGTTTTTCACAATTTCGGTTTAATCGTCAGTCGCGAATTTTACGGGCTTACAATAAAATACTTATTACTAATATGAAAAAAAAAATACATATTACTAATATTGTTTAATGTTACGCCTAATTAATTTTCTTTATGTATTCCTTCAATTTGTTCAAAGTCCAGCCATCAGATTATAGAGATGAATCCTTATGTCGATCAAACATAGACTGTTTTACACTTCGCTCGTTGTCACACTAATCGCCAAGTTTATGCCTCACCTATCACGTGAATGCATCGTTTCCTACCGAGCATAGAGAAGGTTAACTATGCAAAACACAAAACAAAATATACACATCACATGCAGGTTGAGACGAGTTTAAGCGGTCAGTATTTTTTTTTTTTTTGGGGGGGGGAGGGGGGGGGGGTAAACGGTTAGCATCATTGGTATACTATTTCCCACGAACATTAATAAAGAATCAATCTATGAGATCCAGTACGCGTATTCCTAAGTAAATTAATTGATTTTGAATTTAAAAAATCGTGAAATCTCAATAATTTACTCAATTTTGGTCAATTTCGGGAATTTATCCCAAGAGTACTTATTTTTTTAAAGACAATTTGTGTACTAGATATCAACGTTTAAATCAATATGAACGCGCAGTTTATTTAGGTAAATCATAAGATATACGGTTTGAAAGGAATTTCCTGAATTGAAATCCTTGTTTTGGAATTCCCATTTTTTTCACGTTCTGGACTCATGTCTCGCAATGTATTTTTATGGCTATTTTTTTGCAATCAAGTGTGGATATCAATATACTTTATTGGATGAGCGAAGCGAAGACTTCAATTTCACCGACCCCCAAAAAAATTAAGCTCAAGTGTTATTTTTTTTTTTCCTTTCTGTTTGTTCGCTCTCTACCGGGCAAACGGCATATGCGATCTTGATGAAAATTTGAGGGGACCTTCGAAATCTCTGAACTTAGATTTGCTACGTTTTTGGGTACAATCGAAGAAATATTTCTCATGAATATCGTACTTTTACGATTTTTTTTCGATTTTTAGTGCGATATTTTCGTGACATTTGGGCCGATTCTGACCAAACGGGTGGGGATACAACGTTCATATTTCTCATGCACATTAAGGTGATGGATATGTATTGACGTTTGAAAGAAAAAGTTGAAAAAGTTAGCCAGAATCTATAGAAATAAAGGTTTTAATTTGCGTTTTTGAGGTGTTAAATATTAAAACCTTTATTTCTATAGATTCTGGCTAACTTTTTCAACTTTTTCTTTCAAAAGTCAATACATCACCCATTACCTTAATGTCCATGTGAAATATGAACGTTGTTGACCCACCCGTTTGGTCAGAATCCGCCCAAATAGCACGAAAATATAGATTTTAGATCTTTCTCACAGTCTTGTATGAAAACTTCACAGGAGATTTTATACCTTACTCACAGCCTTGTTACAAACAATCAAAGATCCAACAGACCTAATGATTGCTTTGTATGGGCCGTGTTAATATGTTTTTATTATTTTTAAAATTAATATTAAAATTTTATAATTAAAAAGCTCATCCATCAACGCGACTAAAAAAAGCGTTTGCGAAGCTTCCTAGTTAACATGAATGCAAAATTTGGTAATGCTATTACAAACCGTTTAGCAAAAACATTATAAGCTGAGTGCACGCATTTGAGTTTGGGCCAAGCTCAGCGCCCCCTCTTAAATGAAGTAACTTATGATTACGATGTCGACGATTTTCTTAATTAGAGCACATCGTAGATTCCGACACGTGAAGTTCTATCAACAACGTGTCTTTATTCGCTACATGTTCGTTAGTAGTTGACGAATCTTGCACTCGGGTTCCTAGCGCTAGCCTCTCAACGGGCGTGGATTTAATCGTGTTTTAATGGCAACTTTTGTTTGGCGTTAAGTAGCTATTAAGTGTACCAGTAGTACTCATCACGACGGCAACCTGGTATTCTCGGCGCTCACCCACGCGGCCTTTCTCGCCGAGTTGCCTCTTAAAAGTAATGAACTCACACATTTAATTAAATCGTCGCCATTATTTGGCAAGAGTTTAGAACTTTCCGCCGAAAACTTACGAGATCTTATGAATATTCAACATTCCACGTCAGTTTGTTCTGTATTATTCTCCGGCTTTGAATTTTATTGTTTTGCTAAAAGTGTTCGTGCTCTGTTTCGTTTCGCGGACTTTCTTTCCCGGTTACGGTTGCTAAGTGTGACGTTGCAAATCCTCTTAATTGAAAATACTGACGATGGTGCAAACATTTGCTAACCCTCGATATCACCGTGAATAAGTTTGCGTTCCCGTTGAATAGGATTGTATAACATAACTGCCTACTACACCGGTTATTTAACTTTCCTTAATATCGAATAATTTTAAGCTTCAGCTTTATTTCAACTTTAATTTGTTGTATGTTCACATCAAAGAGTGAACTAAACAACCTACAACGTTTTCATATTTCGAGCATCAGATACACGACACGTGTTTTTAATTGCTTCAAGTGGAGATAAGCATTCTAATTTAATCTTTAAAATAAAATTTAAAAGTGTTTAATACAATTCAGAAGCTAAAAAATCCATCCCTTCATTCTCTTCTGAACTGTATTAAAAAAAATACAAAATAAATAAACATTTGACAGATAGACAAATGGTTTTAATCTGTAATCTTTGGATTAAGTAAAAAAAAAAGCAGTCGATACGGCAAAAGATCGATTCGATTTGAAGGATGACCTTTCATAAACAGTTGCTTTCTTAAAATAGGTCAATACTGCAGTTTTACAAATCAAGAAATAGTTTTAGAAAAAATATTCCATCCATATCCACATTATTATAGTAGATGTATTGTGAGAAAATTAATCATAATATGCTACTTTGAAACATGGTTGCTCAATTCTCTTCAAAGTGTATTATACGGAACAAATGAGGAAGGAATGTAGGGCGTTAGGGAGGAGAAGGGGGGGGGGGACTGAAGGGTGGCAGGCTGCTATGAGCCCTCATACGTCGTGCACGCACACAAGCCTGACGCCTTTGAGTAACATTAGATTGCAAACAGAGTGCCGTACGAAGCAACAACAAAGCGCGCTTATGATATTTATGAGGGCTGTAATACATACCACCGGTTTTCATGTCTGAATGGTGACAGGGGTTTACCTTGACGCGTCGCTCAATGTGAGAGCCTACACGTGGGCTTGGTGGAGGTGCCGGGTCCGTGCTGCGTGTGGCTTATTATAGTACGTATGACAGGGTTTACCTTGACGCGTCGCTCAATGTGAGAGCCTACACGTGGGCTTGGTGGAGGTGCCGGGGTCCGTGCTGCGTGTGGCTTATTATAGTACGTATGACAGGGTTTACCTTGACGCGTCGCTCAATGTGAGAGCCTACACGTGGGCTTGGTGGAGGTGCGGGGTTTTGTCGGCGAGTTGCTTTTAGTGCACACGGGCCGGAGGACAATGCTATTTAATTAGATGAATGATAAACACACTCGGTCAAAACAAATGTTGATATGTTGCACGGACGTAATTTTATAGTATTTGTTTCCGTTGTAGTATCTACTTATTAAATATTAAACTATTTAAGTAAATTCTAAACCTTATACAAGTACTTTCCTTCAATAAATGGCTATTACGTCACAGTTTTGCGATTGAAGTTGTAATTTGTGATTCGTATATAGTTTAATGCTTTTTTTAAATAAAGATTTTGCTGAAAATCTTAAGAGAGTACGCTGAGCTTGGCCCAACTCAAATGCGCGCAAACAGGTGTTGATGATTTCTGCTGAACGGTTGGTAATATCATTACCAAATTTTGAATGAATGTTAATAAAGTACTTTTATATTGATATCCGTAATTGGTTGCACAAAATAAGCCTTAAAGATCCATTGCGAGACATAAGTCCAAAACGTGAAAAAATGGGAAATCCAAAACATGGATTACAATTCTGGAAATTCCCACCAAACCGTTTATCTTACGATAAAACCAAATTGACCTGCCCGTTTACATGGATTTATACGTTGTTATCCATTATGCAAATTTGAGTTAAAAAAATCTGTTCACTTGGAATAAATTCCCGAAGTTGACCAAAATTGAGTAAATTTTGGTGATTTCACTAAATTTTAATTCAAAATCAATGAATTAATTTAGGAATACGCATAATGGATAACATAGATTTATTCTTTATAAAAGTTAGTGTGAAATTTGATAATGGTGTTATAAACCGTTTGCCCGAAAAAGCCAGAAAGCTGAGCGCCTAAACTCGCCTCCGTTCTAGCCTCAGCATACCCTCTTAATATTCTAACATTCACCTCCACTTTACCTCTTTGTTTTGTTTTGGATAACATTTTTCGGCAACATGCAAAACCAAAATGTGTACCCTGTTTCTGTTGAATTTTTTCCTTTCAGTTTTTTACCATTTTCATAAAAAAACATACATCTTTCCCTGACTCTAGTTCCACATTTTGGTACATAAATGTAACATTTTGTGACTTAATTCAAACAGTGGACCTTTCACATTAAACTCATCTCAACTCATTAAACTCAACATTAACAATACTTTTTAAATCTCTTTAATATATTTTTATGCTGTAGGTATAACATGGGAAACATACCTTCAAACTATAATGCCATGCTTTTATAATACGTCTTCACTCATTTTGTGGTTGTCAAAAACTGTTTGATTTGATTTACTTTGTCTGGATATAGTCCTTCTCCTAATATTGGCTGCAAATTATATAAAAAAAATTCTTAATTGCTTATCTGTTTTAATTTTTACCTCACATTGTATAATCAAATCAGTATTAAAATATTGTCCTCTTAAACGTTGCCAGTATGCGTTGCAGCAGTATTATCCATGTGCATGGTGGACAAGCATTTAACGTAAGATACGGGAGCTCTAAACCATGTAACACATTGGTTGGATTTTCCGGGCGATAGTTTTCTGAGTCCAGTCGTTTTGACAATTCTAGTTACGATCGGAACATTTGGAACACTGAAAACAGCTACAATAAATCTATCGTGAGCAGTGACCGCTGCAATTCAGACTTGCAATTGGTGAAAATAAAACAGAACGATAAAAAGTGTTGCTTAATTAAACGTTACAGGTTGTGGCCAAGTCCATCAATTGATCGCAACAGCTGTTACTGATTAAGAAGTAAAGTACCAAGAGTTCAATTTGTTGGTTGTAGTTAGTTCTGCTACTATTTTAAAATGTTATCATTACAACATTCACAACAGCCGATGCTGAAGTGAGACAAAGTTTGGACACGTTTAGAGCCCAAGTACAAGAATCGAACACGCATTGTTGTAGTCGTTTTCTGCACTTTCAGGAGCCGCCGTTGATGATTTAATGATTCACACTACAACATGTTCTGGAACATAAAGTTTATAGTTACTTAGAACCAAGAAAGAATTCCTCACTCTCAGTGGCCGTTTGATGCTATTGAGTAAAATGACCATCTTAGTTATGCTGGCGAATATAGCTGCGTGAAGTCCATGACTCTTGTTTATGCACTGATACTATACAGTGCTTATGGTACTCGTGAGTCGTGGAAATGCGTGACGCTATGTTCTGAACTCCTCTTCCAGTCGCGTTGATGGATGAAGTATTTTGACTGTCTTTTTCTGTGTGTCTGTAAAGACAAGAGCAAAACTTCAACAATGCATGGCGACCGACCCGACTGCTAGCCTGAGAGTCGGAGAGAGACCAAGAACCGCCACGCGCCAAGTTGTGCCAGCCGCAGGAAGGTGCGGAGCGGCGATGCCATATCTCTCTCGTTGACCTTAAGAGAGTATATGACAAGCATTTTAGGCAAGTTGCTGTTCGCTCGGCCGACTGACACCATAGGTGTTTGAAATTTAAATTTTGAACATATTTCACGAAACTGCAGTAATACATTTCTAAAATTTGTCTATAAATAATTTATAAAAAATAAATTATCTCATTGATAATTATAATCAATAATTGGACTCGGCATGTTCTTTTAGTAAATTATTATATTAAATTAATGGAAAAGCAATATTTCGGGTACTTTCAGTACCCTTCAAAAGGCAACAAACCAAACAAAACATAAAACTCCGTCTCCCAGCCAAGGTCGACACATCTAACAAACACTGCCATCTTGATCTCAATAAAAAATATATTCAAATAAAAATTAAAATTATACCACAATCATGGACCACAATAGTTCTATGGCTTGGGGACAAACTCCTTCCAAATCGCCGGGAAGTCAATGCTGGGAGCACTGATGACATCATCAGCTACAGACATCAAGGCAGCCTCCTTTAGCCTCCGTTTATGTGTATTTGCTTCGTGTAGAATGATTGAAGCGTCATCCCAGTTCACATAATGATGATGTTCATAGACGTGCTCTGCTAGTTTTGAGGAGTATACCTTGTGCTGTGCAACGTTGTTTATATGTTCCTTCAGCCTGACTTCCAGAGGTCTCTTGGTTTCTCCGATGTAGATGGCATCACACTGACATGGGATTGAGTACACTGCATTTTTTCGACGATTGTGATACGTTCAAGGGCTTGGTTTTCCATAATATAATATAATAATTTACTAAAAGAACATGCCGAGTCCAATTATTGATTATAATTATTAAACCTAACTGTTCTAAGAATCTCAGGAATTATAATATCTTCAACGAATTTCGATTTTGTTAAAAAGTCCAAAATTTACAATATTCGTTATATTTTTTCTGCCTAAGACAAATTTTGAAAACCTATGACTGTAGGGCTGTCCATGTATGCTTCATTGACAATTTTGCAAAGTTGAATATTCGTCAGATCCTTCCTGGCCGAGCGAATAGCTATGTGCCAACGCCAAATGTGTCTTAAGCTTATTCCCTGATTTTTATGAGAAATACTTCTTCCAATTGTACCCAAAATAGTATCATATAAAAGTTCAGTAATTTTGAACGTTACCACAAAGTTCAAAAGTAGCCGTTTGCCTGGTCGAGGGTCAAATATCACGAAAATATCGTACTAAAAATAGAAAAAGTTGCAAAAGTACGATATTCATAAGTGCGAAATGTGCAAATTATATCATTATTATTACATTTTAATTATTATAATTGTGCATGCTATTTGGATCTTCTTTACTCCGGGATCCTGTTAGCTATTTACTGTCATAAAGTTGATTCGAATGTGGACCCAGCCGAGCTGAGTCGTAATTAAAATGGAAGGTTTTGCGTCAGAAGAGTAGCTTCGAGCAAACCTCCCACAGCCTTTTAGAAAACTCTCTTTAGTCTTAGTCGTACTTTCCTCAACTCTCTAGCTGTGCCTTTGTCTCGCTGATAACGGCCGCATCTCCAGGAGACGTTCACTCTGTAACTAGCAATTGTTGAAGAAGATTACTCCGAAATAGTTGTAAGGAGGAGGATAAAATGACACCCCTGTCTTCAAAACGAGATAAGATACGTGTAGAAGGGAAAGAAACAATAGCTTTGAGAAGAAAACAGAGAGGGGAAAAGCAATACTTCTCCTACTCCTATTCTCACAAATCAGTTATAGAAGTGTGAGACGAATTAAAAGCGGCAATGTCAAGCACATAGCCCTCTCTTCTTGGATCAGGTTGTTCTTGGCGGATTCACAGGGAGCCCTCCCCTCCATTCCCGATGAAGCGTTCTATACGCTCTCTCTCTCTTTCTCTTGTTGCATAGCACAAACATGGATTTGTAATAGTCCTCTCATACTTAGCACAAAATATCACAATTGTTCAAGAATGTACTGTTTTTAAATTTGCATTAAATTGTACCTGTCTATTGAAATAGCTGGTATACTCTAGTCTATTTTTTAACCAAAAATTAATTATATTTTTTGACATTTTTTGACATTTAAAAAAATAAGTTTGATAAATAAATTATTCATACCAAAACTAAAATTGTAATTAAATGAAACCTTATGAACAACTTGCCAATAACAGGATATTTTGTTGTTAAGTAAATATTTAAAATGGCTTGTGTTTTGTGCACAAAAATGGCTGAACACACACAGTGTTCTGCTTTATTTGGATACATCCTTCAATGCAGCAATAATTTTATTTTCTCATTCGGTATCGTGTTTGATCGCGTTTGATGAGAAAAATATCAAGAAGTTATATAAAAAGTTTAACCCTCTGCCTCGGGTTCCACGATAACAGTCCCATCAGGGTACGGGTGTTTTTCTCAAGGCCATCACAAGTTTGTTGTAGTTTACTTATTGAATAGCTGCATTGCTGTGATTATATACATCAAGAGTAATACAATTTAGAAAAAAACACAATAAAAGTGTAAACACAGTATTTAAATAACACATACAATAACGATAGATAATAGTAATAATAATGATTTATGAGACGATACAAAATTATGAACCAGAAAAACCAGAAAAACAAACAGAAAAAACTATTGATTTTTTGTAAGATATCAATGTGATGAACAGTAAAAGGCTGATGGAATTTAAAGAAACCTATTATGACGATACCTCCATGGACAACCTTCAAACGCGGTGGTTTTTGTATACCTCATCATACATCTCAAAGTACCGCTCGGGTTTTTTGCGGGTCAAGGTGCGTGCTCATTCTTGTCTCTGACGTCACAAACTACGTGTTTCTTACTCACGCTCTCATTATTCTTTTCCTCTTACTCATGCTAATGGAGATTGATGGCAAAACATAATAATATATAACGCTTTTTTACAAAACAGTTGAGTTGAAACGGTTAAGTTAAATTTTGGTTCAATGCTAGAATGCTGCTCATGGAGTCATATTAATAATAATAAAGTCATATTTTGTAAATATCTCTGAGCATTTCTTCGTGTATTGTCAAACTTTAGATGAACTCCCCCATATTTTTGACTACCTTCACGTCTGTTCGTTTCCTCTACTCTAATTAATGTAACGCGTGTTTTTCTGCGAGAAACGTGAGAATTCATCTCCTGTCTCCCCCATCTCGGTAAGTTGTTGGAAACAACAGTTTCTCGAGTTTGACAAGTCAAGGAATTTAATTATTTTATTTCATAGAAATGTTTGAATTCCCCATGAATCTGTCAGCACGAGAGAGGGATCAAGGCAAGAGGAGTGATTGTAAATATCTGACGCTGTTGTTTCATGAGCTGGGGCTCGAGCCCCATTCGAGGCAAAATTTTTACGAATTGCTATCAAACGACAACCATATCGGGTACATTATTGTTATCCATATGATATGTGATTTAAATTTTTAATTTCACATAATCCATTTATAACATATTATTATGTTTTAAATATTTCCGATAAAAAATAAAACATTTAATGAATTCAATGCATATATTTAACAATATTTCCATGAGGAGTACAGTACATAGATTACATTGTATTCAAAATCTACTAATACTTAAGAGGTCTTTAGGGCTGATTCCGTACAATTATAAACGCTAGTTAAATATTGAGTTATCTGTCAGTCAATGAGGTGTTACATTAAGTTTGGACATTATTTTATTATTTATTCACAATCTAGGTGCCCGTTAGGGCGCCGCAGCCAAGCCGTGGCGCGCTACACACTCAAGCACCTTATACAGCAAGCAGAGTTGGGGTGATTTCGAGGTGTTACCTAGCCGTCATGTAACGTGATGTGAACTTGAAAACTATCACAATCGAGGGGATTTAGATACCTAAAAAACACATGCCAAATTTTATTGGGGTACGACCATTCCTTCTTGGTGAAAAAATGGCTTGAAACATGCTCAAAATCACTTTAAGGATAATAAAACTGATAAACTGAACAAAACACGGTTAAAAATTTATGCACAGCACTCACCCGCTGCGTAATATTTCGGTGACATCCATCACCTTCCTCGGACGCGAGGATACTAAGGCTTCCCTTGAGGCACACTGGTGGCGCCCCTCCACGCCCTGTCGACCTCGTCGTGAATCAACGACCCCCACATGGCGGGAAGCTCAAGACTTGGTTGACTAATGATGTTAGGGAAATAAGCTTTGAACGAGCTTCCCGCCATGTGGGGGTCGTTGATTCACGACGAGGTCGACAGGGCGTGGAGGGGCGCCACCAGTGTGCCTCAAGGGAAGCCTTAGTATCCTCGCGTCCGAGGAAGGTGATGGATGTCACCGAAATATTACGCAGCGGGTGAGTGCTGTGCATTAATTTTTAACCGTGTTTTGTTCAGTTTATCAGTTTTATTATCATTCTCCGGTTAACAAGTCCTGGTGGTTTATTCACTTTAAGGATGTTAGCTACTGCTACTGCTACTACTGCTACTACATCTAATTCGACAATTTCGATCGGCCCGCGATTCTGACCAGACGGGTGGGGCTACAATGTTCATATTTTACATGGACATTAAGGTTATAGTAATATAGTCTCTTTTTGAAAAAAAAAGTTGAAAAAGTTTGCTGGAAGGCTTCCAAATAAAGGTTTTAAAATAAGCCTTATACACTAGGCATACAATCAACAAGTAACTATAGTTACTTGACACTTGTTGACGGTACAAGCAGAGTTAGGCGGGAAAGTGCGATTCGTAAACAAATAACGGACATTTTAAATTTTTCTTCTTGTGTGGAACGAGAAAAGGTGTCATTATACTCTCAAAAAACAAATCAAAAACCGTCCCTGGCCTAGGCCCAGATGTAGAAAATTATTTATAATACAACAGTGTAGGTCTAAAGTTCCATTAGGCTATAGGACTAGATAAAAATAAATACTTACATCACATGTTTGACAAGCCTAGCCAACCCTAGGCCAGCACAACCTTGTTCTGACACACTTCCCGCACAAATAACAAGTTTTGATTACAAAAAGCCTAATTCAGATAAACAATAGTATGATTGTCCACCTAGGCTATACAAAAATGTACCGAAATAATACACCTATTCTTTTCTTGCAATGATCTCACACAAAACTCCTGTCACTATATAAATACAAAAAACAAAACTGTGCAAATTTTCGATGTTCTTTTGATAATCATTTGATTTACATGGCTGTGGATGCAGTGAAAGGTATAAAATAACATTAGTTGTGCGCTTGTTGTAGCATGGGAAAGTTTCAATTGGATGTGAGTTGCCTAGACTTAACCAGTCTTATACCGTCGTTATACCATGGTACTACCACCTATAATCAAGATGTACATGAATCCGGGTCTAGATATTTTACATCCTATTGTTATTGCTAATACCATAAAAATTAAATCAACTTTGATAAAATTATTATATTTTAACAAATAATTTTGCAATGGAACTTGAAAAAGTAATGAGATCACACACATAACAAAAACTTGTAGAAATACAGCCAAACCTTACACACTCAAAAGAAATGAGATCTAAAAAGGGTCAAGCTCATCTACCCTTCCACATTTGCGCATTCTTAATTCATAAACGTAGTGTCCCATAACAGCATCCTCGAAAATCTTGGCAAAATAAAATTTGCATGTTATTACGTTTAAATTAATTAGAAAAAAGAACTTAAATAAACTATTACGTTTAAATTAATTATCGCAAATTCTATTTTGCCAAGCTTTTCGAGGATGCTGTTATAGGACACTGTACGTTTATGAATTAAGAATGCGCAAATGTGGAAGGGTAGATGAGCTTGGCCCTTTTTTTAGATCTCATTTCTTTTGAGTGTGTAAGGTTTGGCTGGATGTCTACAAGTTTTTGTTATGTGTGTATATTATTGCAACTAATAATACAAATGTGACGATTGCCAGAAAAGTGCATAGCCCCTAACATAAATGTGTTTGTGAACCGCATTTACAAATACATTTAAAAACTCAAATTTAGTATTCCTTGGAATATTTCAAAGATCGCCCACATACTCTCCCGGCTTGCCGGTCAGATGGTGAAAGAGCGCCCACATACTCTCCCGGCTTGCCGGTCAGATGGTGAAAGAGCGCCCACATACTCTCCCGGCTTGCCGGTCAGATGGTGAAAGAGCGCCCACATACTCTCCCGGCTTGCCGGTCAGATGGTGAAAGAGCGCCCACATACTCTCCCGGCTTGCCGGTCAGACGGCTCGAGTCCTATTTGTGAAAGTCCCGCAGGAGATGTGATCAGCCTGGCCTGGAACTAAGATAAACGAGACTAGTGACTCCGGGCGACCGACTAGGGCGTCCCGACGCTCGGGGACGCGCAATAATTCAGCGTCTGTTAGGACGGATGGATGCGCGTCGACCCCGACCACGTGGCCTGCAAGGGCGCTGAAGTGATATAAATCCATTCAAACACTTTATTTGCAGTTATTCAATGTCAATCTCATTCAAACTGATTAGCAAAGGAGGCAATACAACTTCATAATGCAAAACAAGTTTTTTCAGGTGTGGCTCCCTTCAGGTGACTAACAAGGTTATTGGGACGTTAGGGTTGTGAAGGGTGTGTCCGAGGGATGTTAAAGGGGACTAATTCCCAGGATTCGCTCTAACGTGTGAAGAAACCTCGGACATGTTTACAGTCAGGATTACTTTGGGAGAGAGTTGAACCCGTTACCTCCCGAATCAGGGTATCACACGTTATGAGGGAGCTTCCTCTATCGTTGACATTGCTTAGTTGTCACTTTGAAACGGGAGCTCAGGTACAGTAAAATACTCATGCGCAGGTAACACAGGGATACTAATACTGTAAATAAAGTTAGAAGGATTATGAACTCAAAGTGGGGGACATTACAGATTATTGAACCTGTTCAGCTAATAAACAGATTTACAAAGGAGGAGAACTAAACAAATCTAATAGTATTATTGCAACAACCATGTAATAAAAACACAATAATTTTGGTAACAAATTCAAAAATGATATAAATGCTATTAAACTAGGAAAACGCTTAGGTCCCGCCGCGTTGTTGGATGAGCGTAATTGGTGCATTGAGCTGCCATGTGTTATGCGGATTTTCTGTTGTTTTGTGAAAAAATCATTACTTAGTTGAAGATTTTTTAAAAATTTATTTAATATAAATAAAAAATTAACTTTAATTTTTAATTTTTTTAATTAATCGTAATTTTAAAAAAGAAAAAAATCGTAAAATTGCGATTTTCATAAGAAATAATTTTTCGATTGCGCTCAAATTTCACAAGAATATATTAATTCATAAAATTAAGGTTCTGTGAAAAACTCATTAAAATCGGATAAAGCCTATGTAGTGTTATAAGTCGAAGAAATTTAAAAAAAAAATCGAAAAAAATCGTAAAATTGCGATTTTGCATGAGAAATAATTTATCAATGTGCGCTCAAAAAAACGTGGAATTCTAAGTTCAGAGATTTCAAAGGTCTTTAGAAAATTTCATTGCAATTGGAGTATCGGTTTAGCCGGAACGTGCTGACAAACACACAATAATACAGAAAAAAAGAAGAAAAGAAAAAACATTCCGGATTTTGTTCTCCAGTGTAGTGAAATGGAATCTTCGCTTCGCTCATCCAATAATGAACCAAATATAAAGGGGGGGGGGGGAGAAAGAAAAGGGGAAAAATAGGGAAAACATCATCAAAAAAGAAGAACGAAAAAAAAAAATTTATTAAACGATCCCACTCAAACAAATATGAGGTTATCCAAAATCAGGAACAGCAAATCAGGGCCAGTAAAACGTTCGCGGCTCTATTTCAGCCAAAAGCTATTTAAGAGTAGGCCAAGGTTCACATTCTCAATGATCTGAACTCTTATGCAGCGTGCATAAATATTATAACTAGTTAACTATATTTTCGTAACAATTAACAACTATATACTCCTCGATTTGGTTACTCGGTAAATACTCCCGTAGGCGGAATAGTTAATGTTTAATACAATCTAGGAATAATAAGAACATCTATCCCGACCAGGGCTCGACCCTGGGTCTCCCACATTCCAGA
Organism: Sweltsa coloradensis; assembly: GCA_024449915.1. NCBI lineage: Eukaryota > Metazoa > Arthropoda > Insecta > Plecoptera > Chloroperlidae > Sweltsa > Sweltsa coloradensis. The sequence goes on from JAMZAV010000715.1 coordinate 139,974, forward strand.
TAGGCGCCTTAGCCAAAGACCACCGAGACGGTAACTTTTAACTTCGGAATTGTACTTGTATATTAATAATATACTCATTTACTATCAACGCTCTCTGTTTTATAAGGGCCATCAAATTCCAGCTCGCAACCTTCTCGTGGTTTGGCCCGTGATTAGGGGAATTTTTCTCCCTGAAACTAATGGCGAGCTCTGGGTCGTCGTCGGGGAACTTTCCCCTTCCCTTTGACTACCTCCCCGACGGCGACGACAATGACAACTCAGACGGATGATGACACAGACGGAGACGACCACGACGTGGGGGAACCCCTGCCCTCCCCATACACTTGTGGCTGGTTCTGACCAGCACAGGCCTGTCCACCCCTTGTCCCCCCGCGTCATCCCTTACGTCCCTCCCTTCGTCTCGATTAGCCAAGTTGCATAAATATGAGACGTTAAGCAATATCCAATCAACTCTGTTTTATAAATTGAAACGCAATTGGAAAAGGGTGATGGAACTATTTAAAAAAAATTAGTACCAGAGGTGTAAACATTATGGGATTTCAAAGTGATGTAAATAATCTATAGCGTTATCGAAACTTGTAAAATAAAGTTAATTGCAATAAAAATAATTAATACTTTTGGGTCTGTTCCCCAGACCCGCAATTACTAGTTTCACCCACGCCCACTTCAGCCACTCCTAGCTCATCTATTATACACAACCATACTTTTTTTCTTGGAAGTAGCATATTATAACTATACAGGATTTTAGGATGACACCACTGGTTTGTATAAACGGGTGGGCTTATTTCATTATTGAAGAATATTCCCACAATGCAGAAAGTGATTGGTTTTTATTATTTAAATTTATCGTGGAACACCTGCCTTGGTGCAAGGATGCCCCTAACTAGATATTTTTGAGTTTGGACTATTGTGAAGGTATGTGACCTAAAGTCATTGGTATTGTGTTGAATATGTATGAACCTATACTCTTTTCACTCTTCTGTTTTGATAATCAATTGATAAATACAGAACGATTCATATGTTATTAATTTTTATTTAACTAGTACTTTGTTAGGACACACTAAAACTTCATTAAGTAAATTACCTAAAACATTTCTTTGATACAAGACAGGATATTTTTAATTTAGAAAGAGTTAATTAAAAGCAAGCAATTAAATCTGTTAGTTTTATACCATCTACAGCTACGGTTTGAGCACCCGTAGTGAGCGGCGCTTCGGGGTCTAAAATGGATCCATTAAACGTAGGAAACAGTAAAGTGGAAATAATAAAGGGTTAAAAAAAACAGAATATACTTTAATTAAATACATGAAACTACGTTTCCCATTTTCGCTTGTAATTACGACATTTGCCGCTCCAGAAACTACAATTACAGGCGTTTTATTTTCGAGATACAAAGATAATTATTCGCTGAGCCAAATGCGAATGTGTACAAGTTTCCATCGCATATAATATATAACAATCTCTGATTGGTCACATCTGCAATGTAATCGTTATAAATGAGACAAAACTGGGTAACTATTTCAACGTGTTTTGTATTTTTGTTTTAAATTTGAATCTACGAATGACTGTTCATACCTTACCTCAATACATGTCATCAGGAAACCTATGAAGGCAGCATGAAGCTATAATGCAATTATTTTTGGACATGAATCCAATTACCATCATTACAAATCCTGACTGAAAAAGAAAATACATTTTCCAATCTGTGTGATGGTTACAAACAACAGCTCTTGATTGGTTTGAAACCGGGTTTCATTAATCGATATATGTATATACTAGGAAAACGCTAAAGTCCCGTAGCGTTGTTGAGCGTGCACCGGTACGTGCAACACGACCAGAGTACGACATTCCCATAATGTTACATACCAATAAGTCTTTAAAATCTTGACCGATTTAGCTGAAAATTTGTAAAATAGGAGAGAATGGATAAAATCCACCGCCATCTAGAGGACCTTGACATCATTTCTTTGGGAAAACTATTTTAACTCTTTGATAACAAATAATACACTGCTTCCTCGATAGTATTTTGATTACTTCTAGGTGGCAGTGCATAGTGAAAAGAATTCTCGTGCGACTTTTCGTTGCCATGGTAACGTTACTTTTGTTAAAATGTAATTTCTATCTACACTACTTAAGGTCTTGACCGATTTAGCTGAAAATTTGTAAAATAGGAGAGAATGTTGTACTTATTGACCCTGCAAAATTTCATAACGATAGGTACATTTTTATTTTTTATTTTATTTTTTATAACCAACGATCGGATTTTGTTCAAAAACTATACAGACAGCAATCCGCCTAGGTGGAATGTACATGTGTGCAACATTTCAGGTCGATCAGAGAAACGGTGCGACCTGTACCGAAGCAGTAACAGAAAAAAAACAGACATTCGAGCCATAAGAGTCAAGTGGAGACGCTCGCTACGCTCGCTCAATGAATTACATCCGGCATTATCTTGATCTTGATCTTGAGATATTATTCAAATCCTGTCCAATTTCTCGTATTTGGGATATTTTCGTTTGTCGTTTTTTCAATAATATATTTTACCTTCTTGTCGTCTTCATATGGTTTCAATTCGATTTTCAAGTTAACTATTACAATTTTCATTTTATTTTCGTACAGATTCTTCCTCATTTTTCACGTCATCAAACATAAAAATATTTAACTATTACGAATGCCTCGAGGCACTTCGTTCCCTCCTCGATGTCACATGTCAACGCTCTATACAGGCACAATTAAAAATTTAAAACCTCAAAACACTGAAATGTCAAGAAGTGGTAACCGTTGAGTAGTGAGTAACCTACGTCAGTGCCCACACACAGTGAACTCCGTGGTCGTTGTTTACGCGTTGATTGCGAGGCTGCCCGTGTTTGTAATCGCTTGCAAGTCTACTCCACTTGGCCGTATTGCTCGAGGATAAGTTCGCAGCCAGATTAGTGTAATGTTTGGTACATGGCTGAAGTAAAACGTGACGTCAGAACTGGCCAAACATTATGTTCAGGTCAGCATATGCCATTGACGGGTTTTCTTTAATTATAGCGTGATTTAAATTTTGATAATTTGTGTCACTTGATTTGTTTCCAAATAAATTCCTATCAGCATTCAGGTTGAGGGCGCATTAGCTCCAGTTACTTATGGACAACTTCGTTTACATTAGTACTTGCCGGGTAGTGAGACCACTGAGGAACTTTTTCGATTTTTTCTCTGTATCTATCTTCTCCCATAACACGGCTCTCTTCACTTAACTTTGTTCTCTACCCATTTCCAACTTGGTCTTACCCTTATTAACCCTTTACCCTTATTTCTACTAGGAAAACGCTTAAGTCCCGCCGCGTTGTTGGATGAGCGTAATTGGTGCATTGAGCTGCCATGTGTTATGCGGATTTTCTGTTGATCTGTGGAAAAATCATTACAAAGTTGAAGATTTACTTTAATAGCAGTAAATTATAAATACAAAAGTTACTTAAATTTTAAATTCTTTTGATAAATCGTAATTTAGAAAAGAAAAAAAAGCGTAAAATTAAGATTTTTATAAGAAATAATTATTAGATTGCACTTAAATTTACACGAATATAAATTTATAAAATTAAGGTTCTGTGAAAAAATCATTACAATGGATGAAGCATGTAGGTGTTATAAGTCGAAGAAATTTTTTAAAAATCGAAAAAATCGTAAAATTGCGATTTTCATGAGAAATAATTTTTCGATTGCGCTAAAAAAAGTGGCAGTTCTAAGTTCAGAGATTTCAAAGGCCTCCAGAAAATTTCATTGCAATTGCCATTGGAGTATCGGTTTAGCCGGAATCGTGCTGACAAACAAACAAAAATACAAAAAAGAGAAAAAAATAAAAACTTCCGGATTTTTTTCTCCAGTGTAGTGAAATGGAATCTTCGCTTCGCTCGCTACGCTCATCCAATTTTTGTATGGCATACACAATTTCATTAAATCAACTCATGGAGTCTTTGTCAATAGTGAAGCAAATAATTCTAATTTTTTTAAAATAACTCGTTTATTAAGAACATTTCAGTTGCATGTAGGAACCATTGTTTTGTGGTTAAATTAGTTGCATCACTATCTGTATCCTATTATGTTTTTTTCATTTGGTGTATTCCATATTCCGTTTACTTTTATTTTATTCTCATCATGCATAACATAAAACAATAATACTCTTGAAGACAACACTCCGATACATGCAAAGAAAAAAGCACATTTTTTGATCAGTTTCCTGCCGACTCATTGAGACAAATGGATAATTTGTTTGGACACGAGAAGGCGACGTTTCCTACGTAGGAAACGTGAGTCCATATCTTTCATCCTAACTGACCATTTCTCTCGCTATCAATATCATTCTAGTCCAATTTCAAGTGTGCGTCGCGTCCAGGAGACAACGCCAGGGATAAATCACTCCGCATTTCCCTCGGGTGCCGGTGAGTGCTACTGTCAGGTGGCGCGATCTGTGAACCTGGTCACCAGCCAACCAGCCAGCAGCACTGCGCAGACGCAGACGTGCGATCATGCTTTACGTCATGGTCTACTCGAGACGGTGAGGGTAGGAAACATTTTCAGATATCCTACCTAAGGGGGCTTATGTGAGATTTTAAACCTTGGCCTTTCGTTCCATACCATTTGGAGCTGCGCCAATGACCTCCGATGTGCTTGCGTTTAATTGTTAACATTGTGCTTGATGACCACCCTGGAAACAGGAGGATGGGGATCGTCTCACTGAAAGGGGGTAACCATGAACCCAGGCACCTCCACCAACAACTATACCAGAATGCTGAACTAAATGTAAAATAATGGTTTAATAATAATAATAATAATAATAATAATAATAATAATAATAATAATAATAAAAATAATAATAATAATAATAATAATAATAATGGTTAAAGTTGAATACGATAGACGTTAAATAAATAATAACAAAAAAATAAATAAATAAATAAGCTTTGCTCTATATTTTCCGCACTTCCTTATCAGTGCTTTACGAGTCAATAGACTTAGGGCCTACCTTTATTTTTTTGATCGAGGGGCTTACGTCACTTACCTTCTCTTTGTGTAATGAGACGCGAGTTTTTTCCCGGTTTGTTTCTTTAACCGCCTTTCTTAATAAAGCGCCAGAGTAACAAATCTGTATAATTCGAAAATATGGAGATGTATCAGCCACCTTCTTTGGTTTAATTAGGCAGACAAACCTCTTGGCTGGAAAACTTTGCTGTAGAACTTCCCGTAATAACTAACTCTCATAAAATGCTATATTTTCCTTGATTAGTGTTTTTTTGCGCCTAGAGGTGTTTGAAATTGTGATTTGTGAGAATCTAAAAAGATAATTACTTTTTGTGTCTCATCAAAGCTGTGAAATTTATTTCTTTATCTTGGTTTGAGTTCTTTGCGAACAAGACGCAAATAACTGACTAATCTCGCCACGTTAATTGCTTATGCTGCAAATCTTGATTGATGTACTCGGAAGAAGCAGAAGGTACAATAAGTCGGAGACTTAATTCAAAGTCTTAGAGATACCTTCTTCTTCTAATGGGGAAACTTTTTCCCTTAACGTTTCCAGTATTAATTCGTGAAATATGGTCTGAAATAAGTTACTTGTACAATCAGCGGAATGTCTTCTAAGCTCGCTCGTGCACTGTGGAGTGAGTGTTCTGAAGAGAATGGCGCATTTGCATATTCGTTTCATTGTTTCTTTTTTAATAAAGACACTACCTCTCCATTAATATAAAAAATAAGAGTTGTTCGTGTCACAGCTAAAATTCAATTTATCACTAGTTATTGAAATGAAAATATGTAATTTTGAAACAAGTTTTCACAATAATACCGAGGACACCATTGCTTTGCCTCCATCATAATCTTTCAGTAAATTCAATATTTTTCGCAATGACGCTAAATCTCAAGTAGAAAAAATCATTTCAACATGATGAGCTAGTGATGAGGCTTTAAGTATTGCTTTGTATTGTGGAAGATCGTTCGTCTAGTATCTTAACCCGGCACCTCCACCATAAGAAATAGTATCACAATACGCAGGTTATTAATGTCTCAATTCCCGGGAAATATTACACGCCGTATTTGCAATTTTACGAAATAAGATAACTTTTTAATCTTGTTCTATGGACACAATAAATATAATGTAATATTTTTATGAAAATGGCATTGTAAAGGATTATTATTATTATTTACGGTTTCGTAATAACATTTTGCATTATTTCCCAAATCTAAATAAGTTCTTTGAAGATAACTGTAAACGAGTTACTGTTAAATGAAACACATCTTTATTGTGGTTTAACATCCTTATGCGAGAAAAATAATCAAATCCAGGCGGGCAGACCGAGGTAAATGAGGAAATGGAGCGTTCGAGCTCTAACATAATTAACAATAATTCATTCATCTTCCAAAATAAATTGGATTTTTATTACATTTCATATTTGATTCCAGTTTAGACAGTTTTGGTTTAATGCTTCAGGGTTGTTGAGTTAATGCAAATAATTCTGGAAATCAGACTAGTTACAAGTTCCTCAACCAACCTAACTTTCTGTGTGCATGGTATTGCAGAGCATCATACGTCAACGACTGAAAATACAATCTTCTCGTATTTTCATGTTTTTTCTTTCTCTACATTTCGCTTGTTTATTGAATTGAAAAATTCCCCCCATTCACTTTTTATCGTGCAACTCTTCAATTTTTTTACGGATTGTCGTGCTCCAGCGTTCTCCCGCATTCTCTCAAAGTTCTCTAATGTTAAATTGCCCCAAATTCTTTTTAAATCACAAATAACAACGCGTTATTGCCTATTGGTCGTGATTTCAAATATATTTAGGTCGGTAGAATTAATACACAAGATTCCCAATATCCTGGAGAGACGTTCACCTGTATCCAGTCTGTGCGTGTGTCACGCCTAACGACAAGAATCAAACATGACCTCACGATGATGAGTGTTTTGTTGCCATTGGCCTGCAATTACACATCATGTTTTGGTGAACATTGGGGTCAGGAGGCGGGGCTACCACATCCCAATGAGGACATTTCTGTTAACTCGGCGCATCCACCATATTTGTTACCTCTTTGGCATTCTGTTGATTTAGTAACCTTACCCCCGATTTTGGGGACTACTGTTCCTGTTTCTTGTAGATTTTAATTACAAATTCGTAGCATATCCGTACGTAGAGCCAGAGTTTTTGAGTTCGATCTACTTCAGGGAAAACATAATTTCATGAACAAATTATTACCATTACAAAGAAAATGATTATTCTTTTATTATTATTTATGTTATAAACTAAAAAATTATTGAAATATTTCACTTATTAATTGAACGTCTATCTTACCAAAAATGATTTGCAAAATAAGTGTAACAAAGTATACATGAAATACTCATAAAACATGATCAATAATCTTACAATGAAATTACATTATTTAGTATTGTCTGTACACGTATACTGATCAAGCTGTCTATAAAGCTGATTGAGTGTCATTAAACGCCCTTGAAAGTGTCGCCTGTCTCTCCCCCACGTGCGAGTGCCGCGACGATGGTTTAGTGGCTACGGGCGGGCGGGAGGAAGTATAAGAAGAACGGAAGGAAGTGTGCGAAGAATAAGTATGAGTCTCCGCAAGTAAGTGTCAGGAACAGCTGATGGTTGCCCGGGGCACCTGTCAATTAGCGGCGTTGTCGTGAGGGGCAAGCGTGGGGGATTCCCGCCCCGCTCGCGGCGCTGGGGGATTCACAGTCTTACAAAATAACGTAGCAGTTGCGGCGACACGTCGCGCATGGGGAATCTAGCCTCACTCACACGCGGTTGTTTCCATGCCAAAAACCGAGCTCAGTCTACCCTACACGAGCCTTAATTGGATCCAACTGAATAACATCACAAATAACTCCTGTGCCGTAGTTGGCATGTTAACTTAGTTAACGCACATTTCAATAACGCTGACGTGCCGTGTCTAGAGATTGTCAAATACATGCTTACTCAATATCTGAAGAGGGAGGGTGAGGCCCATTGTCTATGTTATTCTGAATTAACTAATGTTTATTCAGTTATTATTACTAACTCGGATCATTTTACACTGTTTACGCTTTGAACGATATTCTGAATTCACAGTTAATCTACGCAAATATCTTATAGCCAAAGGTGAATTATAAGAGATTGCATAAATTCCTTCATTGTTAATCTGTTGTATTAACTAAGTTCATACAATATTAAATGATTCCTTATTATATTATACCTTCATTTGAAAATAATGTTGTTTCAACATTGAGACAGACAAACAGATGTTAATAATAAGTGTCGTTCTATAAGTTTTAATATAAAATGCAATTATATATACGTTTTATTTCGGTAGAGTAATAATTATAACCCTTTTCGTACCAAGCGTCCAGTATCACATAATAATCGGTTGAGTGTAGAATTTTGTGAGGTGTTGAATGTGAATCTAGAATCACTGGTCGACTCATCAGTAATCGGGTGATAAACGAATGGAAATTACGTTGCCGAAAAAACGGAAAGCGCAGGCTTTTGATGTTTGTTTTTGTAAAGTACAAAACAAGAGAGCATGTTATGATGATGAATTTACTACTAGGAAAACGCTAAAGTCCCGCCGCGTTGATGGATGAGCTTTTTAAAATTTTTAGTTTGCGTGGGATATCTTTACTTTTGCAAGTGCTTTGTTTTGCTGCCTAGGCATTGTAGGTGATACTGATTGTTGTCAAGTTAACCTGTCAATTGGTATTATTTACCGTAAAAAACTTATATTAAAAGCTTTATTTCTATGGATTCTGGCTAGTTTTTTCAACTTTTCTTACAAAAGGTACTACATCACCATCGACCTTAATGTTCATGTATAATATGAACGTTGTAGCCCCACCCGTTTGGTCAGAGTTGGCCCAAATGGCACGAAAATATCGCACAAAAAATCAAAAAACTTATATTAAAAGCTTTATTTCTAAGAATTCTGGCTACTTTTCAAATTTCTTTCAAAAGGTACTAATCACCATACCTTAATTCCATGTATAATATGACTTTTAAAGCCCCACCCATTTGCAGAATTGGCCAAATTTACGAAAAATATCGCACTAAAAATCGAATAAAAAATCGTAAAAGTTTAACGATATTCATGAAAATATTTTCTTCGATTGTACAAAAACAATACCTTCTAAGTTCAGAGATATTCGAAGGTCTGTCAAATTGATCAATTCGGATTGCCGTTTGCCTGTTAGAGAGTTAACAAACAGACAAAAAACAAACAACAAAAAAAAAAAAAAGAAAAACAAAAAAACGAAACCGAGCTAAATTTTTTGGGGGTAGTGAAATAAAAAGTCTTCGCTTCGCTCATCCAAATAGAGGGCTAACGATGTTACCTCACGTCGCATATGTGAAAGTGCTGATGTAAATAATGTATTTTTTGCCAACAATCTCTTGAGGCGACACTGAAATACGTATTATTGAGAGTTAAATTGATTCATTGTAGTCATGCAAACTTTTACACGAACCCGACAAGAGCACGTGTCCCAACAATTCACATGCAAAATTCATTCCCAATCGTCAAACCCCCACTCGAATCTTGAATATCACAGAGACTAGCGCTGCCACCGGTAATCTATTGAACTACAAGAGCTCTCCATTCACGTTTAATGCTACAAAGGGAAACATTCAACACTCTAGGCACAGAGCTTTGATTTGAGAGTCTATGTTTAATTATTATTCATGATAATGTACGTCCATTGATTGAGCACGGGGATGATGTTATCATGTATTTGCTCTGTGCAACCTAGCAGTCCTCGCAACTACTTGTCGGTAATGGAAGCTGGAATTTGTGAATAGAAACAAATTATCGTTTCTCTTTGACGGTGTTATTTGGTGTCATTGATTGATAAACCTCTCGTATTAGAGTTGGAACTAGTGGGTTGCTTGTGTCATCAATAGGCGTACTTCTCTCTCTCTTCGCTCCCCCTACGTCTCGTAGTTTGCGCGTCTACCGCTAGAAGGAGCACGAAGCTAGTATTACGTCACGTCTTCTCTCAGCAAGTTACACGTGCCAGTGGAGATTTTAAAAACATATATTCTTTGAAACGCGGTTTATTTTATATTTCGGTTCCCAGGGATTTCTTTTTATCGTTTCGTTTTATATACTTCTGTTTACATTTGATATTGAATTGAGATTAATTTTATATTTTCGAAATAAAATTCGACGTTTTGGTTTACCCATATAGATAGCTGAAATACTGCGTGTAATTTAACTGTTTATTTATGTCTGGCATTGGTATGATATATTTATGCAAAAACATATGTTAAAAGTAGGTAATTGGTTCTTGTATTATCAGAAAAGCTGATGGCCTATCTCTTATAAACTATTTTCTTCCTTTCTTAAGATTTTGTATACTATATTCCGATTATTCATAGGATACATGTAAAGTTCATACGTTATTAAGTTAACTCTAAACTTTATATTTTCACCATCATAAGTCAAAACATTAGGAAATGTATAACCTTCATTTTTACAAATCCTAGTATTCATTGTGCATGAATGTTCGTACATTTTATTATTTGCTTAAAAGATAAGTTTTCTGCAAATTTAACGTTTGCACTAATATCAGCATGCATTTACTGTCTGGATGTACACACATAAAGCTGAAATTGAATTTACAACAGGATCTGAAAGTAATATTTTAATAGAGAACATTGTGTGTTCATCTACAAAAATTGAGTATAAAATGAACTAAAATGATAACATCTATGGTTTTGAAAGAAAACAACCTGTATAATACGAGGTTACTCTGCAATGTGAACCAGCCATGGCGAGGAGGCTGTCATTTCCATTGGAAATACCAACTGTACCAAAGAGAAAAACAATTTTTATAAATTGTCATGCAAATATGTTGACAACATTTGAACAGTTATCGTTCTGTAAGTGATATTTTTGAACTACAAAGAGTAGATTTTTTTTCTCGATTTGGTTGATCGGGAAACACTCCCGTGGGTGTAATTGTTTTTAATTGTAATTGTTTAGTTTCAATTCTACTCTTTCTTTTTATTTACTACAATTTAGAAATTAAAAAAGTCCGCCCCAACCGGGAATCGAACCACGGATCTCCCACATTCCAGGTGGACGTCTTAACCACTAGACCATCAGGACGGGTACATTTTAATCTCTGAATTGTAGTTGCATTATACATCTGAATGGATGGAACAGTACTGCAACGAATATCTGCTGCCTTTGAACTGACCACCAAACATTAATTATAATGTCATTTACCTTTACGCAGGTATGAGCGAGGGTTTATTTCAATTACACCTACGGGAACAGTGTTTCCCGATCAACCAAATCGAGAAATAAACCCTCGCTCATACCTGCGTAAAGGTAAATGACATTATAATTAATGTTTGGTGGTCAGTTCAAAGGCAGCAGATATTCGTTGCAGTACTGTTCCATCCATTCAGATGTATAATGCAACTACAATTCAGAGATTAAAATGTACCCGTCCTGATGGTCTAGTGGTTAAGACGTCCACCTGGAATGTGGGAGATCCGTGGTTCGATTCCCGGTTGGGGCGGACTTTTTTAATTTCTAAATTGTAGTAAATAAAAAGAAAGAGTAGAATTGAAACTAAACGCGTCGCTCCCCCCCCCCCCCCAAGTCTCTCATCAGCTCTCCCGGTGTTTCCTGCCGGCCGCGCGGCCACGGACCATTACCCCCCACACCTGAGTACCCCCGCGCAGCACTTGAAGCACCGGCAGAGGCAGACACCTCCCAGCGCCGATAAAAAGCCTAATGTTGTGGAAAATTGAAGACACCGAAAGTTATGACGTCACAGCCTGCCGCAGTTTAACTGGTTGGTCTGTTCGGACATGATGGGTCTACCGTCCGTTGTTGTCATGGCAGTGAACCACTAGTGATGCACTGACTTATTCTGGGTGAATCCAGCAACCAAGCCACATTGAATGTAGGATTTAAAAAAATGAAACACCAGAACTTGCTATTTATTTTATTTACTCATAAAAATATATATTTTTATCGTATTTATTTTGTCGCAAGTGCCACAGTAGGCGATTCCTATAGCACCCCTTTAAAACTACTGTAAACAATAAAAAATTAAATATTACCTATCTGCTAAACATAAACGTATGAAATTAAAATATCACAATTATTAGTATCTTAGTATTCGTAGTTATGATTTATAAATGCAATCCCAAGCAAAGTACTTTCAAGCATTTTTATGTTTACATTTTCGGTTAGATGATAAGTTAACATATGGAATTATATAAAATTTCAAAATTATAATTGTAAACATGCTTGTATTCGTTATAATATTATTGCGATTTAACAGCTTTAAAAGCTTAATCCACTTTAGTTATAACATGCTATGAGCCTGTGCTTAGAGCTGTACGATTTTAAGTCGCATTTCATTCGAGTCAAACTAGTTTTATAAATTATCTCGATATTCAATTAAAAGCTCGATTTAATAAATGAGACACTGAATAAATTGTGGCAAAAGCACTTTATTAGTACTTAATCATCATATTTGGCACAGATAGTAATCGATTCTTTTCTTTACCCTTTTCTTTTTTCCCCCACCACTTTTTATATTCGATTAATTAATTAATTGCATTAATATCTTTTTTTAATTTGTTACCAAAATTGTAGCGTTTTAATGCATTGTTGTTCTATTACTATTTCAAATATTTACTTAACTCTAGATCATTGTTGTGTCTGCATCTATGTAATTAGATTTTTTTACTTGTCCTCCTTTGTAAATCAGTATTTTAACTGAATAGGATAGACGTTAAACAAATAAATAATACAAATAAAATAAATTACTATTATCTCCCGCTCTTTCATTTAAGGCTATTGTACCACCTCTGGCCGATAATTTGAAAGTCGAAGAAACATGTCTGAAAAGTTTGCTGAACGAAAGAAAGCATTTAAAATTACAGAAAAAAAAAATTGTGAATTATTTTGGGCGGGACATAACCTCACTTTTGGAAATTATATTTAGATTTTTGGACAAAAGTGTAATATACAAGACTAGTTCAAAATTAAATTTTGAGAATCGGTTTTCTGGACATAGTTTCTAAACACCTTTAGCTATAACTTGACTATAGCTAAAATAGTTTTCTGAAAATAACAGTTTTTGTACGAATTTTTTTGTCAAACGGTACAAATACGAGTTTTGTACCGTTTGACAAAAAAATTCGTACATCAAATGTTATTTTCAGAAAACTATTTTAGCTATAGTCAAGTTATAGCTAAAGGTGTTTAGAAACTATGTCCATAAAACCGATTCTCAAAATTTAATTTTGAACACTTTTGTCCAAAAATCTAAATATAATTTCCAAAAGTGAGGTTATGTCCCACCCAAAATATTTCACAATTTTTTTTCTGTTATTTTAAAGGCCTTCTTTCATTCAGCAAACTTTTCAGACATGTTTCTTCGACTTACCTATTTTCGGCCAGAGGTGGTACAGTAGCCTTAAACCGATTGTTACGGTTTATTACTGCTGCACCGCACATGCACTAATGCACTTTCGCACAGGTTAGACTATAGATTCACGATTATAATTATTATAATGTTATATAATTCAAGTTTATATTTTGATTTAGTAACAAATGTGTAAGTGCAACTATTAAACTGAGTACATCTAGCACGTACTTTTGTGTAATATTAATAGTTTTACAACTAACATTAACACACCATTACCACTTTTATAACGTCTATTATCTATGAAATGCATCTCAATTTCCATTATCTCGTAGTCTATAAAACTAGTTTTAATGTATTTGATATGCCTAGCATCTTTTTCAATTTCAGTGCTTTTTATTATAAAAGAGAGCTTTCTTGAACTTACCCCGTCCCCCGTCCCCCCCAACTCTCGTCATCACTACTCTCTTGTTTCGAAACGCGTAGTTCGTTCTTAAAAGCAGTCATTTATCTTGCAGGCCACGCTTCTCGTACATTCCCTTTAAGGCAGCAAGTTGGCTTCGGAGTTCTCCCAACCCAAGCTTTCTTTGGATCTGGGGAAAAGTGCGTTACCATTATACGTAGGTCACATTGACTTTAATAGAGGAAAGATGGTCTTGATTTCCCAGCTGACTCTTCGAAGGAACTCTGCCAGTGTACACACCACACAAAACTGTTCACAACCAAATAAATATAGAAATAAGTTACATCTCTTCGTTTTGAACTTTTCACAAGGGAAAATACAGCGTATAGAGCTTATTTCGGGATTCTAGAAAATGTCGAAATGGAAAGCTTTGTCGCAACAAATACGACCAATCGGAGAAAAGAGGATTGCATCGACGAGCACTGTTTCGAACGAATTTCTTTTACATTGGTTACTTTGTCTGTAAAAAGCTGTACTTTATTCTTATATGAATTCATTGGAGATTTCTCGATAAAAAGCGGCCGTTTTTCATTGAATTTGCTGTAAATAGTGATTTTGAAGTTTATGCATTGTATTCACTAGTTTTCAATATAATATATGATGTTACGAATTTTATTGGATGAGCGCAGCGAGCGTAGCGAGCGAAGCGAAGATTCCATTCTACTACACTGGAGAAAAAAATCCGGAATGTTTTTTTTTTTTTCTTTTTTTTTTTCTTTTTTTTTTTCTTTTTGTATTTTTGTCTGTTTGTCCGCACGATTCCGGCTAAACCGATACTCCGATTGAGATGAAATTTTATGGAGGCCTTCGAAATCTCTGAACTTAGAACTGCCACGTTTTTGAGCGCAATCGAAAAATTATTTCTCATGAAAATCGCAATTTTACGATTTTTTTCGATTTTTTAAAAATTTCTTTGACTTATAACACCTACATGCTTTATCCGATTTTAATGATTTTTGCACAGAACCTTTATTTAATGAATTAAGATATTCTTGTGAAATTTGAGCGCAATTGAAAAAATATTTATCATAAAAATCGAAATTTTACGGGTTTTTTCTTTTTTTAAACAATTCTTTGACTTAAAACACCTACATACTTTATCCGATTGTAATGATTTTTTCGCAGAACCTTAATTTTATGAATTTATATATTAATGTTAAATTTGAGCGCAATCAAGAAATTTTTTCTTATAAAAATCGCAATTTTACGATTTTTTTTAACAATTACGATTAAAAAATTAAAAAATTAAAGTAAATCTTTAATTTAATTTAATTTAATTTAATTTAAAAAAAAATCAACTTAGAAATGATTTTTCCACAGAACAACAGAAAATTCGCATAACACATGGCAGCTCAATGCACCAATTACGCTCATCCAACAACGCGGCGGGACTTAAGCGTTTTCCTAGTTTATAAACTATAACTATAGTTATCTAGTGATATTTTTTTGCCCAAAGTGCACTTTTATTCTGAACTGTGAAATTGTGATGTTCTACGAAGTCCAAAGGACACATAATATTGGATTCTCTGTGATTTGTCCCCCGTCTGGGCCCGGGGTAGAATTGGCCCAAAGCACGGCTCATGATAACAGTAATAGGCGATTCAAGAGAAAAAGTCCATCTCGCAAACATCAACTAGTAAGAGGGGAGTATATTACTCTCGGAAACTAGAAGCGAGCTCTGGCAGTCGTCGTCGGAGAACCCTTCCCTTTTCCCTTGACGATCTCCCCAACGACGACGACGATGACCAACAGACAACACGAACGATGACAAAGACGATGACGACCGCGACCTGAAAACATCCCTCTTTTCCTTCCCTTACCTGTGGCTGGGTTCTCACTAGCATGGGTCACTCCTCCCCATATCCCCCAGGCTAGAGTGGCGCGTAATGACCTATCGGTTGACGCACCCTTCTCTTTATAGGACAGTGGGATACATATTTGCCACCGTTTTTCAAAAGCTACACAGTTATATGGCAGTTTTTCATACTTTTAACTCGGGTAAAAAGCTGCTATGTTTTGTTTGGAATTGGTAGATTTTTTCCCCACTAAATTCTAATGATTAGAACGATTTTTGTAATGATTTAAAAATCAAATTGTGTAAAAACAAAAATACACAAACGGGATATCCCGGATATTTTGTTTGCCTGTAGAAGATTCAATTTGAACATTAAAAAAAAGGAAAAACATGTCAAATTGCAAACAAAACATATTTTTGAACAAAAACTCCAATTTTGGTTTTTTCCCCTACTTTGATGTCAATTTGGAATACAAAATCTGCATTTTTTCATAAAAAGTCGAGGGAAAAAATATAAAAAAAACATAAAATTCATTTATAAAATCACAAATTTCAAATTGTTAAGGTAGAAAGCAAAATTTTTAGTCCCGGTCTTTTGTAATATAAAGGGTTAATAAAAAAAGTCTGTGCTTTGTGATCTTTTAAGTTTTTAGTTTTTTAATGAGGCATTCGCCAACTGAATCATATAAGCATCAAATCTCTTCGAATACGACGTGGATGATCTACCATTGAACTGTATAGCACCGCAGCGCACGCCGGTACGGTGGCGTTTAAAGCGCAAAGTGGGACAGCATAAATGCAGAAGGAAGTAACGAAGTAGCGAAGAAATGAGTTGATGGTGCATAAAGTGTAAACGAAATGTAAAGGGAGTAAAGAAAGAAGTATGCTTGAGAGCTCCCTTTGTGTGCTCGAGTCACTTCGAAGAGGGTGCCACATCGACTGCCCCTTTCATCGCACCTTGGAACCGGCAGTGATTAGCCAAGGACTTCTCTGCCCGGGGTCCAGACGTGTTATCGGAGCCGCCTAAAGCTTCGGGTAGTAAACTTATCCGTCACTACCAGGACAACCGACAAGAAAGTTGCGCGTTTAAACAACCATCCGTCTAAGAATATATTTGTTCAAATGTTTTGACCGTTTGTTCAAAATTATTTTACTACCTTAGAATGGAAATTAATGATTAAAGTGAAATACACAAATGTGTAAATATATGTATCGGAAATAACACCAAATGTACACGTACAGTTATTGTAATATCCCTGCTACTTGCTATAACAATACTTTTATAGCATTCTCGTGCTACCTCAAATATCATTGCCTGACCCGGCACCTCCACCAAAGTACTGACAGAATTTCGGACAATGATTATCTAAACCTAGTTAATTTTCGTTTAAATTTACAACGTCGTAATCAGTGCTTATAATCATGTGCCGTTGGCGTTTACGTTGCCTCTAGCGATAGGCAAATCTACCCCTGACTTATTATACTCAGAACTAAGCACTGGCTTGATCCATTATATTTGATATAAATGTTCTTGAAGTATAATTTAATAATAATTCAATAGCGTCAATTAAAATGTGTTCATTCAGATTGTAGGTCTATTGGTATGCATGAATAAGAAGAGTTTGTATCAAACTGACAATGTTTTACTGACTATACCATTAAAACAGGTGTCCAACTAAACATTTTACGATCAATAATACTATATATATGTAATGAAAAAAAGAAAAAAGAAATACAAATATGTTTTCATGAGCCACAAAGGTGAAGTAACCGACCATATAAAATATACCTAATTTTTCGGATGAGCGTAGCGAGCGAAGCGAAGATTCTATTTCACTACAATGGAGAAAAAAATACGGAATGTTTTGTTTTTTCCATTTTTTTGGTATTTTTGTGTGTTTGTTAACACGATTACGGCTAAACCGATACTCAAATACGATAAAAATTTCTAAAGGCATTCGAAATCTCTGAACTTAGAACTTCCGTCTTTTTGAGCGCAATCGAAAATTTATTTCTCATGAAAATCACAATTTTACGATTTTTTTCGATTATTAAAAATGTTCTTCGACTTATAACACCTACATGCTTTATTTGATTGTGATGAATTTTTCACAGAACTGAAATTTTATGAATTAATATATTCGTATGAAACTTGAGCGCAATCAAAAAATGATTTCTTATGAAAATCGCAATTTTACGATTTTTTTCGATTTTTAAAACATTTCTTCAACTTATAACACCTACATGCTTTATCCGATTGCAATTACTTTTTACAGAATCTAAATTTTATGAATTTATATATTGGTTTGAAATTTTAGCGCAATCGAAAAATAATTTCTCATGAAATTCGCATATTTACGCTTTTTTCGTTTAAATAAATTACCCTCATCCAACAACGCGCCTGAAAAAGCGTTTGCGAAGCATCCTAGTACATATATTTTGATTGTATCATATAAGAAGTTTGGTTTTTGGGAAAAGCGAAAAAGGTAAAGTAAATTGCTGATTCAAGAGGTCTTCTCTTCTCTTCCTAGCTTGAGTAATATAGTGCGGGTCTCGTGATGGATGGATTGAGATAGTGCACACACGATGCGGTGTCCGATAAATGTAAATCGAACGCCAAGACAAAAATCTATAGCCAATCGTAGAGTAGAAGTTTAAAACAAGGTTCGGGACGGATGCGTGATTTGCTGGACGAACCGGAGTTTATGGTCTGACTCTGATGCGCCGCGCTGGTCACGGCCGGGAGTATCGCAGCTTGAGTGAGCGCTGTAAAGAACGCGGCCCTTTCAGAGAGGCTCATTGAACGAGTGCCATACCCATTTATTTATTTACATTTCTTCTTTAGTCCCCTCTGTCTTTCAGTGTATCTATTATGTCTGCAACTAATTTTTGAATCAGTGTTTTGTAGTAAGATATTTATCTCGTGAACTTAATATAAATTAAATATGTCCTTACTTGAGTGTAAGCCATCTAATATTTAATAGAAATTGTATTGGAATTAGGGTCTGATACACGTATACATGTGAAATAATGATAATACAAGTAATCTATAATATACATAATAACACACACACACAAGTTATAAAATAACTCATTTCTCTGATACTTGTAAAATTGCCCTTTGGATATTGATTTACATATTTAATTTGTATACTTCTAGTTTAAAACATAGATTGGTGACGTTATGTTATAATTGAATTTTGTAAAACATATTTTGTATCTGTACTGGCAATCATTTTCAGTACAGGAAAGACGAGATTTCTTATAAACAATCCATGTTGCAGACCATACGCAATAAGTCATTTAATACAGAATGGTTAAATCATAATGGTTTCATTGTATATTGTGTGTATTGTATTTGTAGTCATCTTCTGGATAACGATAATGTTTGTTTCGATTTACAAATATTACTTCTATTTTCAATACATGTTCTAAATCAAGAGTAGTTGCTCAACTTAAAGTCAATGTTTATTAGTGTCACAAAAGTTCTACAGCACATTTCTGCTGTTCTCATAGTTTTTAGTTCTGTTTTGAACATCGCCTGCACAAATACTCCGCCATGAGTCTTTCGATACACTCCTTTATATACTCACTATATGCGAAACCAACCTGATTATTTAGAGTGGGCTCGGTATCTGGACTATTCAAAGTACAAAACTTTATAATCTTATTAACAGCAATCCGATGCATACTGGTGCTGGATTCACCGTTGTCATAAGCTGTTGCATTGCTATCAGCCGAAACCGTGCTATGTACACTAAACAAAGCATTGATGATTGAATTCATTCTTCTAAAGCGGATATTGTCAAAACTATCAAACAATAAACTGGCCATCCTGTCTTGACTACGTGGTAGGAATATAAGACTAATAAAGAAATGTCAGAATATCGCGGCGAGATTCTCACTGATTGTATGATTTCCGACATGCATTATTTATGTGCATTCGTCTTGAGAGTGAATTAAATCAGCAGGATTTCGTAGCTTTCAAAATCAAATCCCAGCCTTATGATAAAAACACCAAAGGATCGTTGAAAAAGATCTATCTGCTACATACATCTTTATTATTGTCACCATAACCCAACAATTTTTATAGTGTCGCGTATTCGGACACAATACGTTCAAAACCTTCCCGATTGCGCCAGGGTTGAATGTAATGTTGCGAGATTTAAGATTCGTGGAATTCTCCGTAAGGTAATCGATATCAGTTTCAATTTGAAAATAATTGTAATTGAATTTCTTCTACTTCCGGATTTGTATTGACTGGTATTTATCGTCTAGTGGTGCGCTAGAAGCAGTGACTTACTGAACGTTTAGGTTGGACTCATTATTTCCCTCTCAGATTCCCCAGTCGGTGCTCGCGCCAACGCCGATATCCTCGCCAACGAGCACACACTGTACACGCCTACACGCGCGGTCAGAAGTAGATTGAGGTCCAGACAGGAAACGAATCAACCCGGACATTTCTGGGACACTTACTAGGTTACTTTCTAATCGCAATCCTATTTTATCTAAATCAGGGACAAAAAAAAACAGGATTATTGTATAGCTAGATATATGTGCCCAACCGTGTATTATTTGAGTAAATGTTTTTTATTTGACATAAGTTGTATTACTGAACAATACTTAAGACAATAAGATTGAATCTATAAAGAAGTTTGTTTTGTTTTATTAATGATTCAACATTTTTCAAATTCTTCTCATTTAATTTTAATCACAATTAAATTTGAAGTTAGATGTGAGTGTGACACGACAATATTTAGGTCTGGTTGGTTGGTTGTCATAATTATGTGAAGTTACAAAGATAATTCTATGGGCTGAGGGAAAGTACAGCGTTCAGGAGTTACTTTGCCTATAGCACTTGCTTGGATAGTGTGTACACCATTGATCATAAGTAAATCAAGTGGTCAGTATGAATCTACCACACCCAGCCCTTGATTAACTACGTATCTTAGTGCAGTGTAATGAGATAAAGGTGTTTTCAAAGGAAGTCACTAAGGCAAGTTGTCACTAGGCGCTATCGCGCAATCTATCACTAAAGTATAGGTTATGGGATGGTTTTTTAAACGGCAAAATATGTTGAGCATTCATTGTCAAAAGGGTATGTAGTAACCGTAACCCAAACGATGAAGCTTTTGTCATTTCACCCTCGTCTTGACCGATGATCGAAGAGTCTGCCTGAACAAGCGCGGAGGGGTTGGAGTGCGGGGTGGAGGGATGAGGGGGAGGCAAGAAAACGTTGCCTCGATCAACTCAAGGCGAACGGATAAAAGAAGGTACGAAATGAACAAGGAAGAAAGATACTGGAAATCTTTTGAGATCACTAGAAATAGTTAGAGGCATGAGAAAATCTAGGCTTCCTTCTGAATTAAAAATGCTAAGGTGCATACTGAAGAACGAGATCTTCATTATTATCTGCTCATTGCCATAGGTCTCTTTTCCACTAAAATAACAATCTATTGATTGTTCGTATAACATTTTATAAATGTGTAAAGTTCTTAGCTTAGGAATGTGTAAACGGTGAATTTGGAGCCGTTCTAGCAACGAGGCACATAATTTATTAATTATTTTAATAATAAAAAAAAAACATTGGCTTGTATTTTAATATTATTTACTGACCACAATTTGGTTTTGCACAAGAAATATTTCTAAAATAGCTTGTTTAAAGTTGTTACGCAATAGTTGATGTTTTATTATTTTGTATTGATCGACTGGTCAGGTTAAAGAACGTTCTTTGTTGATTGAACTTAAGCCATTTTTGATGTTTATATATTCATCGTGTTTCATGTTGTATCTATTATATGACAACAAAATACAACTTCTTATTAACTAAACAAGAAATCTCAAACCCAAAGTTAACTTTTAAAAATACAAAAATGAAAATAATTTCTTGACGTTGACGTTAACTCGCGTAATATGTGGTTTCAACAGTCTGTGAAACAGTGAAAGAGCACTGATTTTACCGTATTTACACGAGTTACTTTGATTTTGTTTACATTTTGGGACGGTCATATAATTTGTTTACGTTTTATACGTTACAGATATTCAACCACAAGTTATAATAGCGCAATGAAAAATGTCATTAAATTCACTTCAAACGATTAGATAATGGTGTATATGTGTTTAAAGAAATAACCACTTCAGTTTTAATATAGTTTTAAGAAAATCAGCAGTTTATAAGTATATTAGCTCACATTAATTTTGGTTCAGACACAAACTTTACACTCGAGTATTTTCATTATTAATTATACCTCAAAGTGATCGCAATTTAACGAGTTTCATTGTCTTTCGCAATGCTTCTCTCGCCTCTTTTATCATTTAAAGCAACTATTATTTTACTGCCACTGGCGAACAAACGAACGAACGAACGAACGAGACGGAGTAAATAAATAAGTGGCATTAAGTGCGCCTTAGCTGCCTTTGCAGCATTTAAGTGCAATATGAGTGCTTATTTTATGGACATTATTATACTTTGTCGCGGTTTGCACCGAAATAGCTAGATAAAGACCCACTTTGAATGTAGTAATAGCCTTTCTGTGACGACATTACGTTTGTGGTAAAGGGAGTAGATCCAAGAAATAATGGCTATTAGGTAAATTAGGCAAAACTGTAGAAGGAGCTTCACTCTTCTGAATTCACCGAATTCAATGAGAATACATTTGAATCCCTCTTTTGGTGTGTTAAGACGTTGCTGTTGTAGGCGTGAACTTGTTTTCGAGTTTTATAAAACGCAGCACAGAAGAATAATTACTTGCGACGCACGTTATTCGTTCAGATTTCAGATGTTTACGATAAAAGGAGCCTGTAAGGTTTTCGTCTCAATTTAAAAAAGTTTCCTAAAACGCATAACATTTTTTTTAGCCGGCGAAACTATTTTATTTATTTTCTATGTTGAACTGGCAAGATTTTAGTCACCTATGTACAATGAACGTGACATACATACGTTTATTGATTAGAAAAGCTGAATCTGGGGTCGGTATTGAAGGTAGATAATATTATAATCGTCTGGTTCTTTTGAACACCTTAGGGAATAATTCTGTGGTGATTTGAAAAAGCGGTATAAGTCCACTTTTTGTCGAAAATGAGCTTAGCACATGAAAAATTCTGTTTTTCAACGTATCATCTTTTGGTAAAGTGGTATAAGTCAGTGTCAAATAATAAAACTGATTGTAGCATTATTACATTACCAATACAAGTGTTATTGGTTGTTTTATATGAATTTTTCCACTTTGTTTTTGCTCCCATGAATAATTTGCAAAACGGAACTTATACCGCTTTTCCAAATCACCACAGAATTATTCTGCGTAGAAAACTTAATGGAGTAATAAAATGATCGTAGTTGCGTAGACTTCGTTTTGACTTCACTTAGACTACACTTTTTACCTTTAACTGATAGTGATATGCAATGAATTGAGTACAATCAAACAGATGTTTCTCATGAAAATCGCAATATTACAATTTTACGAATGACAGATTGCATAGAGAAGAGCCAGTTTCCAGTTTCCATTAACGCGACTATAAGAAACTATTTAGTGTGGCTCGTTGGTCTTGTGGTTAACCTACCTGCTTCCAGTGCAAAAGGTCCAGGGTTCGATTCCCGTTTACGTCAGAAGTGTTTTAACTTCTGATTTAGACTTAAGTCCATCAGTTCTTGTCTTAGGAATTTGTAAACGGTGACTTTGGAGCCGTCCTAACAACGGGGCACATAATAAATTTAAAGTTGTTCTGAATCGGCCTTGTTGATTCTGGCGTTGATCCGCGGGTGTTCGCACTGTCCATACTACTGATTGCTATATTTCCTATTAAAAATATCGATCTTTGGTTGGTTATCGTACACTCATCGATTGCGTCGGGGCGCCTGCAGGGCTTGGTCACTTTGTTTTACTGTCCCCCACTGAAAATTGTGTGACTGAGTGGGTAGACTCTAAATACGGATTTATTTATTTATTTAATTTGTAAAACTATAAATTGACGTTACTATTCATACTAATTGGATACAACACCAACTATACTACGATGTAGTCTCGCCGCCAGTTCACTTTGATTGAGTACACGTGTTCATTGCGTGGGTTCTGCACTCGCCAAAGCGTAAAGCTGCTTTGATATCCACACTCACGCACAAACATGGCAAACTCTTTGACTCGGGGAAGGCTATTTTGATTACCGTACCTTGTATGGTCCAATGCCAGGATCACTCGTAATGCTTTGGCTTGCTGATGGTAGAGACTCAATTATCTCCACACACTGAGCTTTCAGGTCACACTGATCAGTTATTCCTTGTGAGGTTTTTGTCAGGTAATTTAGGAACTACGTTCACTGTGGTTTAAATCGAGAGCGGAAACTCAATCATTACAATTTTTGTTTACTGTAAGCACTCTAAAAACTAATCAGTTGGAGATTTAAGGGTATATGTCCATAAAACCAGGGTCAATACTTTGATCATGAAAAGTACTTACGAAATTGTTACAATGCTGGAAGTTTGTGGAATGTAAATAAATGAAACTTAAATTAAGTAATTTGTGTTCAGAATCAACCCTCTTAGACATAGAACTTTTCTTTGGGGTACTTACGTCTGAAACTTTCTTAACCAACCCTGTTAGCCCCTTAGGCATGATGAGATAATAATGCCTAACAACCAGCGAGTGATTTTAAATCATGGATCGCTGGTTGGCCATGATTCATGCCAGTATCGACCAGGCTAGCTCGGATCAACTTTATACAATTTATTACGTGTTTCTTTGTAAGACTGCTTCAAAGTCACCGTTTACAATATATAGGACTGTTCAAAAATGACATGGATGGCATAGAGTCCAAAACAGAAGGTAAACTGAAGTGGCATTCAAAGCCAGGACCTCGTGCATTAGAAACAGGGACATTATCAACTAACCAAACTATACCCACGTCATCGGTAATACCGACTTACTTTCTAAAACATTGCAAATAACAAAATGATGTGATGATGTCCTTAAAATAGTTCTTGGGCTTTATTTTCTACCTCTAAAAATTACTGTTTGTAAATTGTAACAGTCTATTGGTAATTGGTATACTTACCTATAGTGAACAAGGGACACAACATGATATAGCTGTGCTCCTGGGACCAGGAATTAGCATAAGAAAAGTTTATGTGAATTAAATTAGAAAGTACCTATTACTCAATAGCCCCCACATAAGAGAAAGATGACAATTCTGATGATATATTTTGATTCTGGTTCTGTAAAGTTTCTTTGACCTTACGAGTAGGAGGGGTGAGGGTAGACGAGTTATAGATGGCGTTGCGGTTTCTTCCGCTGCTGCCTCAGCAGTGCGCGAACAGAATTTATAGATGATTAAAATATTGATCTGGCTGAGTTTCACTTAGCGGTTATAAGGGCTGCAATCGAGGTGATCACTTTTATGTTTTCATTCATCATGTTTTTGCCGACACCCTTTAGCTAAGAGCAAACGCAGATGTAGGAAAATATAGAAGTCAAATGTGATGGCTATGCCGTATTGGAAAAAGGACGACGAGTTGTGATTGCCAATTGGGTTGGATTTCTCCGAGGTCGAGAGGACTCTTCCCCCCCCCCCCCCCTCCTCCCCCCACCAACAACCTCGTTCATTGCGGAGGATTAGACGAAAATATTTAGTGGCGTTTCTTAAACAATCACCACTTTAATAGTTTGTAATATGTGAAGCCTATTTAATATTATTACACCGTTGGTGTGCACATTTATGTAATTTTATGGAAAACATACATTTCATGTTACGTAAAATAAGATTGTTACATAATCCAACATGCAGAGTAAAACATCATCGATAGAATTATGCTAAAATATAGATAAGAACAAAACTCGAAAGAAAAAAAATTGAAAGTTCATGCTGTCATGGTTGTAGGGAAAACGCTGAAATTTGTGTGAGCATAATGTGTACTTAGTAACTAGCTTAACCACAATTTTTAATTAAAATCTAACGAGAAGACACATGCATCCAAAGTAATTAAAGTTACTTGAAAAAGAATAATAGGTAGAAAGTTTGTTTCGTTTAATAGGACCTGTCTGTATTGTTTGTTGCACGTCTTCACCGGTTCTGTTAGTTCTCTTATTGACGCTCTTGGCGCTAGCGTCAGCCACAGTGTGTCAGACACATCTTTCTTTCTTTCTTTCCAAGTTTCAACTTCGGTAAAACTGCGATATTGCAACAAACAACTCCCTTGGACATACGACTACTTGGGAACTTTTTGTTCGTTGTTTTCCTATACAACCAACACGAGTGAGATGTCATTGAAGCTATGAACTAATCAGAAACAGATGGCAAAGAATATAATTTTAGAATTGATGTCATATTATTTATTAATCTACTGTTATAAATGGGTAATTTGCATTAATTTTTCTTAACTATTTTACATATCAAGGTTTGGATGATCTCTGGAAAACCAGGCTCCTAACTTAATTCTTGAAACGTTTGTCATCTAATTTTCGACCAAAAACTTTTTAACTCGAAGAGGTTATTACGAAAATATATGCATATATGCGCATATAAGTATATATTTGTATAATATTGCTAGGTGTTGTAGTAACTGACCGTAAATTGACATAAAATATACAATTTGTAGTTATATCCCTAGCTTGTTTGGAAATATGTGAATATCCTTTTTAAACAACGTCAAAAATGTCAAAATTCTTAGGGTAAAATTTAATTAAAAAATGTGCCCTAAAATATATGTGAAATTGCTAGATTTGGTGATTAAGTGTTAAACGTTAACGTTATGGAGCATAAACATGCAAAATACAAAGTTGGCCCAAGCTCATCCTACAGTTTTAACTGATCTTCACTCTCACATTGTTTTAAAATCTTACATTTATTAATATTACATTCAATCCCGCACTCCGCAAATATTCTCGTTATTCTGACTAATCTTATTAACTTGTTTTATGTTTATTAAAACATTCCGATCAACATTCCGTTTCAAAATTCCTTGGCAATCTGATTTAATTCGTCCGCACTTATCAGGAAGGGTGTCCCCTGATTCCTTGCTGGCTGGCAGCAGCTGCGTTGGTGCGTAGTAACGAGCGCATTCAGTTTATCTAGGCCCAAATCATACCAAACGAATGGGAAAGTATTATTTTTTACGATCCAAACCCTCTTTGTGCTCAAGACAAATTAAACTCTTATTTCGGCTGATTTGAAAGCTAGCGTGATATTAGATTCCCTTGATATACGCTTTGATCTTTATCATTTCGAATATCTGCTTTAGAAGGAAAGTGGAAAGAATTATGTCTTTAACTAAGTTTTGGGCAAAACGATTGCTTTCGCTCTAATATCCATCTTGTAATTTCACCCGCAAAAGAAAGTTAGACGTCATCATATTTTAATGTGCTTATGCCTAGATTGTCGTAAACGGAAACGTTTGTCTGAGTTGAGGCAACGCTCACGCCAACCGACAGTGTTGGTTCGGGCGCTAAGCGCTCGACTCTGATTTGGGAGGTCCCGGGTTTCGAATCCCGTCGAGACCGGCAATCCTGACTGAAGGTTTTTTCCGAGGTTTTCCTCACTCGTTAAGGCGAATGCAAGGGATTGAGTCCTCTTAAATAGCCATCGGACATCCCTTCACAATTTCCTATCCGCACATACCTAGTTCACCTGAAGAGAGGCTAATTGCACCCTATAACAGGTTTCCCACGAAAAAAAAAAGCGCTCACACCAATATGACGAAATATTACTTCCGGGTACTTACGCAAGAGAGTTATAATTTTTACTATGCAGGCCCTCGTGCGTTTTTGTTTTTAGAGATAATTATCTTTAGGCCTTTATTATGGTTGTGTTTTCCACACGTTTATGTTACTTTTCTTTTCCTATAATATGCGTTTATTTGTTAGTTTGAGTCATGTAAATAATTTGTGCTTACTGCTATATGTTTATGTTTGTGTTGTATATCCTATGTATGTTTCATGTATTGCATTTGTGGTACATGATTGGATATTTAGGACAATATGCATGTGTGAAATGAAAGAACGGCACTTGAAAGCCATACTTTTCTTACCCATCGAACACATTTTTTTTTAATACTAATCGCTCTCCTACTATTCTGTTACTAGTTCTCTAACTATCATATGCGTGCGCAGCGATTTTACTGTGTGTGTGTGTGGGGGGGGGGGGGGGAGCACAGCCACGGTAAACATTTTTTGGGGTTAATTGTTTGGGGGGAGGTCTTAAAACGTATTTGAGAGTAAGAATGGCTTTTTACACTTAATACCTTAATAAATTCACATCGCTCAGATTAATAATAAATTCAAATGAATAATTTTTATTTTCTTTCACTAGGTTATAATTTTTATAATTTTCTTTTGTTTTGAGGCATTTTTGCTATAAAACTTATTTAAAAGTGAGATGTTGAGAGAAAAGAGATATGTAAAGGATTCACAAGCAAAAACATGTAAATATGTTTCTTAATTTCTAATTTGTAATCAATTATTTTTAGTGAATTTTTCATTGTATTCATAAAATATGAAACGTGATTAGTTATTTTGATAATCTCACTCTCTCTCTCTCTCTCTCTCTCTCTCTCTCTCTCTCTCTCTCTCTCTCTCTCTTTCGGTATAAAATAAACATTGTTTCACTGTAAATATTGTAGTAATTAGTATAAGAATATAATATATAATTAAGTACTGGCATGGAGTTAATATTTGTATTAGATTTAGTATACTCTTACGCATAACTTATAATATCAAATTGTATATTTCATATGTAACCATACTATGTACTATGTATGTATATTATAGAGGTTGGCTACAATTAAAGGGGCTCCATAGCCCTATGTAGCACGCCTTTAAGCCAATAAATATCAAAATATCAAATATCTCTCTCCACTAGCATCTAATTTTCAATACCTATTCTCAAACCATACCTTCAACACTAGATCGAGATCAGGTACTCAGTTAACATTTCCAACCCATAGAACCAATCTTCTTGACCACTCTTTTACAATAAACGCTATTCGAGTCTGGAATACTCTCCCAACGAGCATCAGGGATGTTTACGGAATTAGTTACGACACTTTCAAGCATAAAGTACATCAACATTATTTGAGTAATTATAATTAATTAATAGCTATAAACATCAGCCGCTACAGCCTTTGTTAAATTAATGATTGAGTAATGCATACCACAACCTGCTCCTGCTCACCTGTATTTCTGCACACAATATCTAAAGCTATATTAATTTTGTACTTTTGTGTGAATGGATTGAATGAATGTTTCTTAAACTATTGAAGATTTGCATAAATCGATTAAAATTCATAATTTGCATAACATTACTATACACCTAGAAAATTTTAACTTTGCAATAATGCTACCATAATGTATTTATGTAATGTATTATTTCAATATTTTATATAATCATGTAATGTTCTCTTCATTATCAAATGTATTATTATTATTATTAGTATAAGTTGGATGGAAGATAAGGCTTCACTAGCCTTAATCCCGCCTTACAATAAAGACCTTATCTATCTATCTATCTATCTCTCTCTCTCTCTCTCTCTCTCTCTCTCTCTCTCTCTCTCTCTCTCTCTCTCTCTCTCTCTCTCTCTCTCACACATTCATTGACGCCCTAGCCAAGGAGAACGCGATAGAGATGCGACGGGGCTCAGTGTTGTCCTTGAGAAGGCTTGCTCATCGTGTCGTACGGGGCGAGTGCTAGTATTATTAGTTGTGGACGTGGAAGACGAGATGGTCGATTTACCAATATTTTGAATTTTATTTATCACACACTGAACCTTCGAAAATCACGGCTCGGCTCGACTTAAAAATTTTCAAATCATACCCAATTCAATTAAAAGGACTCATCTAATAAAAAAGAACGCTAGCTCTGGCTTTCCCATGCGCACGCCTATGCTAACTATTTAACTGTGCATTACTTAAATATATAATTTTTGCACGACTTATTTTTCGTATTACTGCAATATTCCTCAGCAATTTATTCGCACACCATCTATTTAAAAAAAAAAAAAAAATGTATTTTCTCCTTCTTGAATATTATTTCCAAAGATTTAACACTTCCTATCATAATTGTGAATTCGGACTCTTAGGGTTAACGCCGCTTTATCTTTTAACCTAGTTAATACGATCCAGATTCTCTAATCAGGGGACAGCAGTGTTTTTTTATTGTCATTGTAATGGTGAAAGAGTGACATTTAAAAAAATATATACTTATTGCCAATGGAAAGTTTGACAACATTTATTTTGTTCTATGATTATTCTTCTTCTTCTATTAATCATGAAACACAATTTTTGGAGTAGTTTCTCTATTAACCGTAATATCGTGATGTCTTCTTGCATTTCTTTTTTAGGTTTACTTCTATACCGTAACATTAAAATATCCTGGTGAAGGATTGATTCAACTTCCAATCGTATAACTTTGAACGTCATATTCTCTACGTTTTTGTGTTGACATTAATAATTTAAGTTTTATTGAAATGCCTATTTCTTTATTTTAATTTGAACGCTTTCATACTTTATATTTTCTAGTTTGGCATTCATTTTATTTTTGTTGTCTTCAGCGAACCCTAGTAGTTAACGTTTTTTGCAAGTTAAGTTGTGTAAATTCGTACTTTTCCTATTAGTAAGTTAGCTAAAACTTTCTGTGCTCAATACATTCCTCGTACTTCTTACGTGGTTTCTCTTTGCTAAACTTCTGCTATTTACCTTATCATACTTTACTTTTGGAACTCCAAAGTTTCACGTACTTCTCACGCTTTTTTCGCGTCTCCTACATTGTATAACGTCCCCCCAACCCCCCAGCCCCCTCCCCAACGCCACCACTTATACGCCACTGCAGTTCATCATCAGTGAGCCACGCCGGAAAGGGAGTATAAAGAAAAAATTACACCATCAAAATAAGAAAAGTTGAAATGTATCTCAAGGAAAAGATGAGGAAGATGTGAGACGCAACTTATAAACGAAGAGAGGAACTGAAGCCTAGAATGGAGTAGGGGCAGGGGTGCACAAATCTGTCACGTAACGTAAGCTTACCACTTTGGTAATAAGAACAGGTGGTTTCTGGTTTCCATAAAAAGTATTTGTTTACTAAGGATAAAAGATCGTAACGTTTTAATAGTAGAACTTTGATAATTTTAATTTTTTAAACAAAGGTATTGCTTTCAAATTTGTTGGGTAAACCAGAATTTAAAAATTTAAGAGAATGAATAAATGGTTTCCTTCAAGTTCAGCCAGTGTGTGGTATAAATTTCTTAAGTTAAATATAACATTGTGTACAGTTATTACCTCTCAGCAGTACAATATTTAGATGATTACGCCATTACAATTTCCTCCATAAATAACAAAGTGGCAGTAGGTCAAAGCGGGTAATGTTTCCATATTTTATAGTTTAGCAACACTGGCTTGCTAATCCAGCAAAGCTGCATCATAAATAAAGTAACAACTGGAATCAAGTTATGTATAATTATACAACTGTTACTAATAAATAATCTTCAGTTTACATCCAGGCCACCGCACAAAAGTGAAACACAAATCCAATCATAATTGCTCCATGGCTACTAATTGATGCAACACGAGCACTAGGCGCTGATTGGCTGGCGTTTGTTCGTCTCTCACCGGATGAAATACGTAGTCGGTTGCGTTAGCGACGCATCGTATCAAACATTTACTTTGATTTGATAACACCCTGTGCATTAAGCTGTTATGTATTTTGACGTTGTAACTTTTCCTTTTATGATCTTCGTGGGCGAAGCGCACAATTAATACAATTAATACCAATTATAAACTTTATAATACGCTTTGTTTCCCTGTTCTTTACATATAAAGTTAGGTGACTCGTTCCATTTATTAACTAGGAGGAGTTGAATTTGAAGTAACTGGTCATATTTCCGCCCTGCTCTAAGCTGCGACATAAAATAGTTAAATCATCTTCGCACATTTCTACCGGAGCCGTAGCAGTTTAGGAACACGTACCATCGTCCGTGCGTACCGTTATTGTGTATAGTTAAATATTTTCATTTCATAATTATAAGGTACGCTTTACGACATTTTATTATGAGAGGTAAAAGTATTATTTAAATGATGTAAATGTTTGTAATTCAACGTTGCGACAGGAGTTTTGTTCATCACATTTATAAAAAGGTTCTCTCATCTTTAAAGTTTAAACATAACATTTTTTTCAGTTGCAAACTTTACAACTATACCCAGTAGATTCTTCAACACTGGTAGCCTGCACGGTTTGGCTGTTGTTCCTAATTATTATGCACGGGCAAAACTTAAATGCGAGGGTTTATTTCTCAATTTAATTAGTCAGAAAACACTCCCGTAGGTGTAATTGATTTTATGAAAATCAATTCAGAAATTTAAAAAATCCATCTCAGTGGGGTATAGAACCGTGGTCTCCCAATTTCCAGTCGGGTGTTTTACCCTTAAGCTATACCGAGACTTTTTTCTGGATTGTTTATACATCAAATCAAATGTAAAGGTTCAAACCTCTCGTTAATAACAATATATTTTTCTTTGTATTGCATCTTTAATCCGATAATCGCATCGAAAGGTAAGAAGCATTGCAAGAAACACGACTCTGTTTGTGCAGCCCTAGCGGCCATGCAGGCTCTATAACACGCGCTATACCCATCATCTGCCACCATCTGGTGGTAACGGGCCAAGTTTCTAACAAACATCCCCGTGCTAGTATCATCATAATACCAAGCCAGCTCCGACGCCAACTTACCTACACTCGGTTGGGTACATGTATGCAACGTGGGCGAGGAGAGGAAGGTAGGGAGAATATTGGTGGCCTTAATAAGGCGGAAGTTGTATAGTTTACTGTAGAGGACAACCTGGTCTAGCTAGATAATAGGGCAGAGTTGATGTGCACTTTTGAGTATGTTGGTGACCTTAATAAGGCAGATAGTTGTTGGTGTGTTGTACAACGTCAAAGAAACTCACAACCATAGTCGTGGTAAAGTGGAGGAGAGACGATGGCGTTGTTATTATTAGTTGTCTTCATAAGGTGGGGGAAGGTAGTTCAGAACCACTGCAACTGCAAGTGACTTTACCACAGACGTGACACAGCTTAATTGGTGGACTTAAATGATTCATACCACGGTATCCCATACACGAAACAAATTATAATTTAATATGCCTCTGAAAACATATCGATAACTGATTAAATTCGACTTTCGTTAGAGTGCGCGTTTGCTGGTTGAAAAGGTGGATGAGGAAAAGATAGCTTGTATAAATTGAGATTATTTTAAATGTATACGACATTTTAATATATGACGTGTAGTTTAACGAAAATAAAAGTAATACTTTTTGGGGATTTATTTTTTAATTCCACAATGTAATTTTTTGTTATTGTTGAGATTTATTTTTTAATTCCACAATGTAATTTTCTGTAATTGTTGGTCTCAAACATTATATCTATTAAGTGATAGAATTGAAACTAAAATGCTCTCAAAAATCTCAAGCAATGCAAAAATACAATTTGTCTGTAACGATATCACTAAATATGAATGATAATAACTTAAATAACAATGGTGATCCTTCTAATGGTGTATTATTATCATTGTCGTCCAATGTATTTACATTTCTCGTGGAAAACTTGCCCACTGCTCATCAGCTAGTTGTTTGTAACAAAAATAAAACTAGGATAAACTGTCAGTCAGGATTGCTGGTGGTGGGTTAAATCAGCGGTAACCCATATCAGAGTCTCGAGTGATTCGCCCAAGCTTCGTCTGTCCATGGATTTAAATATTTCTTCCATTGTCTGTCCATGGATAGCTCTGAGGTTGGCGGTGTACGTTAGCACTTCAAATCGGCAGCCATTTTGATTGTTTGCCTTGTTCATAACAATCAAAATGGCCGAACACGCACAAACCGGAAGTACACGATCGTGGACGTGCTGTTCCATTTGAGCTAGACCTCCTCCGCATCCGCATCCAGCTCCATAGTCTGTCAGTGTCTAATGTATCATTCACATAATTTTATCCTCCTCTGAATATTCGAAAAGTAGTTTATTGACAGAAACAATTCATATTTGAGGTAAAAGCATGTAATGGTCACCAGAAATTTTATATTTTGTATATCTCCTTGATAGAGAGCCGAGTAGTGATATTGTTTCTAAACTGATCCAGCTCGTTACTATCACTATCAGTTATGGGTCATCTTTGTACATCCATGCGCAATGTTTTTCTCAGTTCCCTAACGGCAGTGGTCATGTTTACCCCCAAGTGATTCAATCAACATATCAAAACCTAGCCAAACATGATTTAATTGCCCAAGTTTACTTTAGAACTTCTCGCTATGGTGACTTTACTGCTGAAATCCACAGACTTCTCTCGACCATGCATGGTACTGTACAAACGAACATCCCCCTAACCCTCTGTAGTACTTAGCGTTTTGGGAACGTTATTTAAATAATCACTCGTAAAGAAAGTTACTTCTAGTTAAAGTTTGTTAAACATATAATCTGTGCTGAATACGAATGGATAACACAGGTTATTCATCTAGCCATAAGCAATGCTAAAGATAATGCTCAATAGTAAAAGTACGTTTATTAATTTCATTTTATATAAA
Source organism: Sweltsa coloradensis (assembly GCA_024449915.1). Taxonomy (NCBI): domain Eukaryota; kingdom Metazoa; phylum Arthropoda; class Insecta; order Plecoptera; family Chloroperlidae; genus Sweltsa; species Sweltsa coloradensis. Next base: position 174,194 of record JAMZAV010000715.1, read on the forward strand.
TCAAGTGGAACAACAAATAACATGACGAAACCAATACAATAACATCACTTGTTTACGCAGTCAAACTGTGCTGTACAAAAAGTATTTAGTTTGTTTAAATATTATTACAAGAATGGAATGGAAATTAATGCAAGTATTTTATATTCAAATATCACTAGTAATAATAACAAATGTTTACCAATGATATATATATGCTGTTGCAGTGCTGGCTTAAATTGTATCTTTATAAAAGTGAAAATTGTGAGTTAAAGTCCTTGATTAAAATAGCACTTCATTTTGTTACTAAAGAGTTTCAATAAAACTGGTTCACAGCTGTGTTTTATTGCGTTGCATTACTATGCATCCATGATGGGACGTGTAGTATGCAAAGCAACTAACGACCGCCAACGCTAAAAACAAAATGGCGTACATATTATATTAAGAAAGCAAATACCACAACCATTTTCTGACTTTACGCTTTAATATTATTATCCCCTCTAGCGGAAGACTACCCGCAAAACATCAAAAGGAATTGGTAAAACTATTGACTTGAATCTACAGCGTCTAGCTTTACTTAAAGCTATTAGTTAATCGCGTTCAAAGTTAGAAACTATTTAAACTACGTATGCGCACGCCAACTTAATTATAACCGAGGGCAGACAGCGAACAAGCGCTAGAGCAGTTTCGTGTGGCGAGGCGTCTCTGAGAAAATACGTTTCTCATACATAAGGAGGGATAAAATGTTGGGAAGACGAAGTTTATTAAGGATCGGTATTATCTTATAAACAATATTGTTTAACGGGGCCATACTTGTGGAAGTTATATAAATAACTTTTATAAAGTTCAAGTTTCTTTTTACACACTTACCTCTAAAAAGTTCAATTTCCCATAAAAAAGAACTAAATTGTTCCTTTAAAAAGTACCCTTTATTTTAAAGTTTGTTTAATGCGAGTGCAGACGTGCAACTTACAAGCATGCGTACGGCTGTCAAGAGCACGGTGAGCGGTAGGGTCATGAATCATGATGATACTTATGATATATGAAAATAATAAATGATACGTAACGGCAAGTTTGTCGCTAACAAATACTGTAAAGTGGTGCTAAGTACAAAATTGACTACTTAATTGAAATGGAACGTTTTAATGAACTTCCTAAAAAAGTTACTTGAAAATATGAACTTGAACACTTAAAAGTTCCTCAACACTAAAACGGATAAAGATTCCTTAAAAAGTTCCGGGAAAATGGAACTCGTTCTTTTAAAAAGTTCTTTCCCCAAGTATGACGGGGCTGATATATTGTTATTGCAAATATGAATAGTTGGAATAAGTTAGACATTATAAGAAGGAAAGTGCGTAATTTTTAGAGTCACAATGTGTATGAATTTGCACTCTTGTTTCCCAAAACTTCAGGTCGCATCAGCCAAAACAACACATTGCAAATAAAATAGTTATTGCTGAATTGAAATTATAATAGCATCCATAATACTATCGATACTTAGAATCAATACAACCACAACCAGCTGAATCGTTTAACTAGTTTCTCCGTTCACCTCAAGCACTTATTGGATGAGCGAAGCGAAGACTTCAATTTCACTGACCCCCCAAAAATTTAGCTCGGTTGTTTTTTTGTTTGTTTGTTTGTTTTTTGTTTTTTTTTTTTGTCTGTTTGTTCGCACGATTCCGGGAAAACGGCATATGCGATCTTGATGAAAATTGAAGGGGACCTTCGAAATCTCTGAACTTAGACGTGCCACGTTTTTGGGTACAATCGAAGAAATATTTCTCATGAATATCGCACTTTTACGATTTTTTTCGATTTTTAGTGCGATATTTTCGAGACATTTGGGCCGATTCTGACCAAACGGGTAGGGCTACAACGTTCATATTTCACATGGACATTAAGGTAATGGTGATGTATTGCTTTCTGAAAGAAAAAATTGAAAAAGTTAGCCAGAATCTATAGAAATAAAGCTTTTAATATAAGTTTTTTGACTTTTTGTGCGATATTTTCGTGCCATTTGGGTCAATTCTGACCAAACGGGTGAGGCTACAACGTTCATATTATACATGGACATTAAGGTTATGGTGATGTAGTACCTTTTAAAAGAAAAGTTGAAAAAGTTAGCCAGAATCCATAGAAATAAAGCTTTTAATATAAGTTTTTACGGTAAATAATACCAATTGACAGGTAACAAAAGAAATTTGACAACAATCACAATGCGTAGGTAGCAAAACAAAGCACTTGCAAAAGTAAAGATATCCCACGCAAACTAAAAACTTTAAAAAGCTCATCCATCAACGCGGCGGGACTTAAGCGTTTTCCTAGTTAGTTAGTATATTAAAAACTAATTCAACGCTAAGAATACGACAGGATCACCACAGAGGCCTGCTTTCCTGTCTCTCTGTGTCCAACGAGAAGGGGATCCCCTTCCCTTTCCCCCTCCTTCCCCGTCCCTCCCACCACAACTCAATCTCCAAGTGCAAAAGAGCTTCCTCCTGAAAGACACAATCCTATCCTTTCAATAAGAGGCCATAGGCTCGGTGTGAAAACATGCATGCACAAAAGTAACTTAAGTGTAATGCATTCGACATAAAGTCATATGGTCCCGTGTTTCCTTCTTTTGAAATAAAGGTCTCTAGTTGACCATTGTTTTCTCGTCGATGTCGTCGGCGCCGACAGGATTTTCTAGATGCGATCTAAAATTAAGGACTGACGGGGTAGACTCTATATACGAATTTATTTTTATTAATTTTTGTACAAATTGCATAAAACATTAATATGCCATACATTAATGAAACAACAATGAGCTTTAAATAAATAAATAAATAAATAAATTTTTATTTAGAGTCTACCCACTCAGTTATATAACTGATTTTCAGTGGGGGACTTTAAATCAAAGCGACCAAGCCAACCCTGCAGGCCCGACGCAATCGACGAGTGAGCGATAACCAACCAAAGATCGATATTTTTAATAGGAAATATAGCAATCAGTGGTATGGACAGTGCGAACACCCGCGAATCAACGCCAGAATCAACAAGGCCGATTCAGAACAACTCTGAAATTTATTATGTGCTTCGTTGCTAGGACGGCTCCAAAGTCACCGTTTACAAACTCCTAAGACAAGAACTGATGGACTTTAGTCCAAATCAGAAGTTAAAAAACTTCTGACTTTAGCGGGACCTTCTGCATTGGAAGCAGGTAGGCTAACAACAAGACCAACGAGCCACAATGCTTTCACTGCCTAGGTAGCTTATGTACTCGTGTAATGACTGTGGGTTGTTAGAACTGTTGGTTATAGGATTGGTTTTAGACTTTGGTGGAGGTGCCGGGTCCGCGCAGTTGTTATATAAAGACAAATCATTTACAAATCACCTATATAAATGATATTATTATCTTATAGCCTATAAGCTAATAATAGTAAACCTTTGTTTCTCGTTTTGTATTATATTATGTTTGGTCGATATTTACTTTGTATAGTGACGTTGTGGAACAACGATGCTCACCGATTCAGTTCTAGTTATTATTGTTCGGTTTACGGGCACACAAGGTTGTGTTAGAGAGTTTCTTAAATGTTGTAGACTCAGATCGATTTCAATGGTAAAACTAGATGTTGATGTAATATTATCATATCGTGGTCTGCGATTAGATTGTGGTGTGGTTCTCCCTAGCATTCTCAATCTCCACTGCAAACTTTGTTCTATGCTGTGCAATTTCAAGCAACCATATTTATTATTTTATTATTAATTTTAGTTTAACGCAACTATTTTGTCTGCTTATATTTTATACAGACGATACTTGTTCGTTCCAACGTCGATGTATTTTCCCTTCATGACAAGATATGTTTTAATTTATTGATCTGCAGTTGGTGTTGGTAAAAGTTCGTCACAGTTGGACTCGAAGCTAAATATGAAGCTCTATAATGTACAGCACGTTGACATGGTAGATTGGAATCACAAGATCAAATTAGTTTTTTTGTGATGATTTCAAATTTTATTGTCTTGTTAACATAGTAACATACATTGGCCGGACGATCCTTCTAATGATATCGCAACATCTACAGCTAGCTACTTGCCTAATGGGATTTAGCATGCAATTTAATTTTGTAGAATGCGATTTATTTAATTCACTTTTTATAAACATTTTTATTTTCAATGTGTTACTTACTATGGATAGATATTTTCTTATTTCTAAATTAAAAGCGGTCTATGTAATTATTTGAAAGATTGTTCAAACGCCGTTAGTCATTTTATTTGCAATTTTTGAAGTCAAAATTGATTTAGGGCCTATTGCCCTTTTTTGTAATGGTATTTAGTGTTTTTATAACTGAAAGGATAGACGTAAAAATAAATAAAACATAAACACTGTCAAGTCGCTTCAGCTTTGGCCACACCTCACGTCAAGTATTAATGCGTGGTGTAGTGTAGATCGCGACCCCTTGTACGTCCAACTCCCTCGAGGTTTCAGATCAGTCTTCTCTTTATCAAACTGTGGGTTGGTTTCTCCGAGACTCAAGGAATCGATACATCATCATGTCGTATCAGACACAAGCAAAGGAAAGAGAAGAGTTTAATCTTGCAACTCTCTTTGATACCGGTCATCTTGCAGACTCACTCTAACGCTACTGCTAGCTAGCCTACCAGTAGAGCGGGATTAATCTCCTTCGGATACGAAAAAGGAATAATTTGTTAGCGTTGACGTTGGTAGTAATTGATGGATGAGCGAAGTCTCTCAACTGAGTCAAATGTATTTTTCATGATGTTTGTGAAGAAAAATGAAACTAAATAATTATTACCCTTTATTTACACAGCATTTTAAAGCATTTAAATATAGAAGAACAAAATTAATTTTTTGAAATATATGGTTTAAATAAATATATGCTTATAGTTGCAAATGTCCAATTATTTGTTCTTTCTGTTCGTGTTAAATTCAGATAGTGATCCTGGTTCGTCATACCGTTAAAGTCGGATAATATTGTTTATACGTTTTGGTAATAATAATCAAATAACATTAATTCACAAAAAACACAAATTTGAATTGTGTCTCCCTACTAGGTAATTTGAAATAACTTTTCATGCGAAACAAATCAATCTCAATGCAATTGTAACTACTAATCTGAAGCAATCTGTATTGAAAGTAAATAATTTAATCTTATTAATTAATCGTTAGTACGATTTTATTTTTGTATTGTCTAGGTCACAATATCTCTACTGTTCTAATACAACTCATATTCGATACTTTTTTCTCATCTTATATTCGCAAATTAATTAAACTTTTCAATCTTAGCTGGAACTCAAAATTTATCATTAAACCTTTACTCCAATCTGTTAGATAAACGATTGGACTACCATAATGCAGCCTTCGAGTTTGGAGAAGATAATTAGTACATTTCACGAAATCTCCCAAATAATCTTTGATTGCGAAGTTTTCCGTCCAGCCTGTGGCTACCTGATAGCACACACAGGTGGTGACGTAACTACCGACCGTTTTACGCTTTCCTAATGAGACGTAGACTTAAACGTCTCATTCTCCTGCTGATAATGGACTCCTCGTTCGTATCTTCATTAAGTTTACTACCAACTTTACGATATAATATTATCTCCTTCTAGTTTATTGTTTTCTTCTTGTGCGCTGTAGTCTTACGAGCGTCGGTTGATGTTGTTTTAACGCGCACGGCCGAGGCGAAACTTGCTGGGAGAAATATGACACTCGTAAGCCTAAGCCTGTTTTAACGAGTCACTCTAGCAAGAAATAATCTACAACACTACACAAGAGCCCACTTATAGATCACTAATGGCTTGGGATCAAATTATACACCAAGCACAGGGAAAACAACGATATTTTGGAGGTTCGTTCGTTTCAATATGATAGCCTTTTGATTTCTTTTCACGTTTCTTACGGAATGTTCATGGATTGCTCATATTAATTGCAAAATGCATCAATATAACCACGCTTCTGTGTGAGCAGTACGTAGCTATCTAAACCAAAACCCATTCATTTCATCATGATGAAATATCTACAAAAAGCATAGTGAATAAAATAGTCCGCAAAAAACTGAGACTTTTATATACTCGAAATTCTTTCTTTCCAAAAATCAGTTTGTATCATCCTCCTGAAATCGCAATTAAAAAACCTTTAACGCAGTTTACCCGGTATATTTAACGTTAAAATAAAAGTCAACAACCATAAATGTAACCACAGCGGCTGATTGAAAAGTAATTTAATCTCAACATGTGAGTGTGACAGTATGAAATTGTACACATATAATTGATTTATGTATTATTTTACAATCATTATTGACTGTGAAAATATATTATAAAAGCCCACTCAAATAAATGTTATATATTTCGCATAATTGCAAATAATATTTGCGTCTTATTTTCACATAAATGGTTTTCCAATAATATGACTGTCATGCAGTTTCGTTGTAATTTTCATAACATTTACGATATGCTCGAAAAATGATAATATGTTGTGAAACGTTGCCAACAAATTAACGTTTTCTTTAATATTATAAAATTTTTGAACTCTTATAAAATACAGAGATATAATTGTTAATCAATATTACAAGTTCATGTCTAAAACAGTAGGGAGGAATTATAATTTTTGATCTTGGACCGTCATGAAAGGGCACTTAAAAAAGTACATCCCATTCTATGTCCCCGTGGTACAGCAATTTGTTTTGTGAGTGTTAAACTAAGCAATCTATGGGTTTATGATCTCAGGGTTTAGTGGCCTGCGTTGGGCACTTGGAGCAAGGCATGCGCAGTGGCGACCTTCCTTCTTTTGAAACATGGCGTCCTGATTCCATCAAGGACACTGTGATGTCTAGATATTTGCTTCTTGGCCTTGAAAACATGCTTGATGAAAATACGTACATTTTTTGTATAAATGGACTGATTAATATTTAATACAATTCCACCTACGGGAGTGTTTCCCAACTATCCAAACCGAGAAATGAACTGATGTTGTATTGGTGGTATCCAACTGGCCGAGTAAATGCAGGATCTAACCATATGAAACGTGTTGTAGTAGTAGTAGCATTGAAACAAAACGTTTTGTCAATACGAGGATAAATCGAAATGGGTTAATCTCTATGATTTTTTAAATTGCATTATTAGTTTTAAATTAGAAGGTTGTATTGGTTGGAATGTTTGAATAGTAGGAATTATTGATTTTGAAAAAGGTAAACTGTAGTGAGACTTCAAGCCTGGTATGCCACTGGAATAACGAATTATTGCAAGTGAAAGTGCTCATACCTGCAAAAAGCAGCAGGGACCAAATCAACTAACTATTCAACTAAGAGTAGTATAATACAAATTGGTAGATACTTTTAAAAGAATGAGTAATTCATTTAATTATTTGGTTTAGCGTATTACTCAAAAACGTTTGTCAGCCGAACATATTCACTAAGATCTCTTGCAAATAATAGCTCATTCAATCAACTTATGTTAGAATTAAACAGTATTATAAACCCCACTGTTCTCGACGATACAATTTTCCTTCCTCGTATTCCACATATTACTTAGCTTCTGCTTTCATACCTATTATTACTTAAGCTTTCTACTGTTATTCATTAGCGATGAATCATTCGGTAGGGCTTGCTCAAGGCTCCGTTCTTCGCATGGTTCAGTTTGTTATTCAACCGCAAATGCCATGCCGACGATGTATGTTGACAGGGACTCCCTCACATTGTTCCCTCCTCCAACACTGCAGAAGCATGCCATGCCGACGATGTATGTTGACATGGAACTCCTCTCACATTGTTGTCGCCTTTGTTGCGACGTTCAATTACTACAGAAGCACGTCATGCCGACGATGTATGCTGACTTCATAACCTCTAGTTTCCTTTTTTACCGTGTATATGTATACGTGACTGCGCTACATGACTACACTTCGATAGAATAAAAAAAGATTGTTACTAAAATGCGGAAGTTATTCAAAGAGGATCAATATACTCTAAAAACGTTCAATTAAATTGGTTTAAAATCCATTTCACCTTTAATGTACAAACGAGTATCAAAAGACATTTTTAAAAGCGCATTAATTGTTTAAATCTTCATTTAGCATAGAAAGTGGCAACAATGCAAAATGATGCAACATAATTTTATTTTTTAATGTACATTTCAGACTTAGATCGCAAATATTTTGACATTATTTGTATAGAAAAAATCATTGTCTTGTAGCGTATTCTATTTGACTAGTGCTTGCATTGTGTTGTGCATTGTGTTTTTGTTTGCGTAATTCAAAAATACTTTGAAAGTAGAGTAAAAAAGAACACCTTTTAGCCAATAACCAAAAGTAACGAATTATATTGTCAGAACTCGAATTCTGTAATCGTGATCCGCTTGGCGCCTTAACGGATGGGTTTCATTCTGACAATACATATTTAATCCATCACCAGGTTGATAATTCGTGTGCAAGGTACTAGAATGTACTGGTAGAGGGATAACCGACGATGGCACGGTACAGTCAATAACTTTGTTAGTATTCCGCACCGCGTACATCTCTTGATTATGCTAATGACTTTGTCGTTTGGGCGTATTTCGTTGAAATTTAGTGTGATGAATGTAGGGATAAAGCGTGCCTATGCGCTCAGTGAAACAAGTACCAGGAGTTAAGTACGCGCATGTAGCGACGAGTTAGCTCTCACGCGCGGCTCAGTCATGCACGTGCATTAGAGAGATATGCGAGGACGTCACAGATGAGTGGGGGTAAAGCGTTCTTATGTGCACCAAAAAAGGCACTAATTTATTGGCCTTATATTTGGAAATAATTCTCATCATACATATTTACATAACGTATTTTGATAACACGTATTGGTTGAAATAAAATAAAAACCTCTCTCACGCAAATAAATATTGTTTCTGTAAACAGCTACTGTTTTGAATCTTACACATTGGCATTTAAATACTGTAGGGTAGTGTGAATGTTACAAAATCGTTAAAAGTGTATTCTGATCTTTACTATACCTAAGAGGAAGACAACATATAAATATTTTAAAATCCTCTTCATTAATTTTTAGATGAACACTGATGCAACATTTTTTATTACACCATGTTGTCATATATTTACTGGCATGCATTGTGGGTGTGTGTATACATATTTCACTTTTATTAGACATTGTTTTCATGTTTCCTGATTCAGTTGAAATGCATTTTACGATAACTTGGTTGATTTGATGGTTTTGTTTTCTATAAAACAGTGTGTTAGATCTTCGTTGAACGTTGAAATAATGAAAAAAACAATTCTCTACAAAGGATTCCCCGAAAAAAAAAAACTGGCATGTGTAAACATTTAAATCCATACTTTGCAAATAAATAACATTTATCAGGATGTTGGTCCTATACGTGCTTCTTTGCAGCATAGTCAGTGTTAAACATGGACTTTTCTTTCGGTACACAATGAACATTTTGTTAAATATGTGCATGAAACTAAAAAAGATCTAGCTTACATGCCTGTAGCCAAAATCTGTATTTTATATAAATGGGTAAAACAAGGTGAACACTGAACAACATGAATGATTCATAATAAGTTAGAACAAATATAATGTTCGTAATTAAAAACGACAAAGCATAAAATATGATGTTGTGTTTGCGAGTTTATATTGTATCATGCACTGTTATGTTGTTGTGCTGGCATTTGTTTAATACCATTAATGTGCACTATTTTAATAAACTGATCTTCCATATATATTCATATAAATGAGATAACTTAGTTTGCCTCAAGCACACGTCACATACTATGATCACTTTTGTTGTTGATTTTTGCAATTCTTTTCATCTCCGTGTTGGAGCTAGTAACTGGCTGGTAGTTCAACTGTTTATCAACCAGTGGATTGACTTAACACAGGGGATATTCACCTTCTAAACAAAAAATATATTCTGTACACGCAAATTAGTTATTAATTTAACGAATGAATAAATAGTTTGATTTTCCATTATTTGGGATAATATTTCTAAGTTGATACATTTTCAAGCTCAGTGCCATCGGCAACAATATCTCACAAATTACATAACAACGTTCTTTATGCCACCTGACATAGCTTGTAGAATTCTGGTAAGAAAAAATATTGACCATTATTATTGAAGTAATCGTATAGCAATACTTGTTCTGTACATATGTTACGACACACATTTTTTATTTTGCCTCGTGGTTCAGTCAAAATTTGTGCTGATTACCAAGAAGAGGTGTCATTTCAGGAAGCATAATATGTTTGCTTATTTGGTTGTATATTTAAACACAGTTTCAAGACATATTTTAAATGTTAAATTTTCTTTATTACCTAATCTATGTGAATCAAAATCAGGCTAATTAATTAAAGGCTATTTAAGAAATTTAAGAAACGCAAATTTTCGCAAATTTCGGGATAGAAAAGATGACACAATTCATGTCAAATCATTTAAGATTTATTTCATTTTATGGTATAGAATCTGGTAAATGATAATTTTTTGTGATTACACTCCCTTTATCAGTAGAAAGCATATACAAAAGAAGCATACACGCAACATACACGATAATAACATTATGTTTTCAATCAACAAGCATCTCAAAATATATTTAAAACATTTTAGAAATCGTGTAATCGAGACATTAGTGTTCAGTCAACTGATGAATTGTCTGATCTTGTTCTTTTGTTTTAAAAGATTTACTAACATTCAGCACTAAAGGCTCGTCAGTGCTTCCCGTTGTTTCTTAGCTCTCTGGCGATTGAATCAAGACTGATCAAAGACTTACAAATTGTAACGTCTGCTATGTCCTTCCAAGTGTGTTAAACGGAGTTTAAAATACATTCTTTCAACTTTCTTGGAAAGCCTGAAAGGGAATCTAATGAAAAGAAGAAAATTGGAGAATGGACATTTGAAGCAAATTTGATCAATCGAGCTTTGCAGAGTTGAAGTGCTCTTGGCAGAACTCGAAGCTCCCTACTTTAAATTGTCCTATGCACAACTGTACAAATTAACAGTGTCAATTACTTTGTTGGTAATTCAGACACGATATCCACTTATTGAACATGTATAACTATCTATAGCGCAGCCAAGCCGCGGTGCGCTACGCACTCAGGCACCTTATACAGCAAGCAGAGTTGGGGTGATTTCGAGGTGTCACCCAGCCGTCATTAAACGTGATGTGTCTTGAAAACTATCAAAAGTACCTGACAACACATGCCAAATTTGTTTGGGATACGACGCACGAGCATTCCTTCAAGGTGAAAAAATGGCTTGAAACATGCTCAAAATCACTTTAACGATGTTAGCTACTACTGCTAGCTACTGCTACCGCTACGGTCTAATTCGTCAGTTTCAATCGGCCCGCGATTCTGACTAAACGGGTGGGGGCTACAACATTCATATTTTTCATGGACATTAAGGTAATTAGACGAGTGAGCGCAGCGAAACGAAGTCTTTATAACGCTACTCGATCGGACCTTCTCGTGACTGTGTCCAATGTCTGTATGTATGACCGGGCTCATACGGCCGAACGGCCAAATAGATTGACCTGAAATTTTAAACAGACATCCGTAACCAGGTAACTTAGAACTGCTAACAAAATGGGCACAATAAACTGAAAAATAGACCTAACATGTATAGGAATTCTTTTAACGACAATGGTTTTGTTTTTGAAGAAGTCATTTTTGTAGGTCCGTGAAGTTGGCACCCTCCATTAATCCAATCTCATTCAAACTCTACAAATATTTAGTGCTGAATTAGTGCTGATTAGTGCTGTTTATCCTAGAATTAGTGCTGCCTTATTAACGAAGATATTTAACAATGTCTGTGGGGGGTGCCAACTTCACGCAGCACCCCCCATTCATCCATTTAGGTTTGTTATTTACCTGGCTGTGAAATGCCGTGCCCATGCAAGGTTTATCAAATGTTGCACGTAAAGTTACCCCCGAATTCCGCTCGTAGATTGAGTAAACCTTGCAATATTTTCACGTATTTCGTACTGGCTACTGGCCTACTGGTCACAGATGAAAGACTACACTTATGCATTTGAAAACATGTGTAATAATTTTTTAAATACAATCCAGAAATTACAAAATCTTTCCCGACCAGGGGATTGAACCCACGTCTCCCACATTTCGGCTATAAGGGCGCTTTAGCCAACTAGACTAGGGAAACGCCAAAGTCGTTGGTAGACGAGTGAGCGAGTTATGTGTTGAGTACCCTGGAACATTTGCATTTAAGTTTGATAATATTGGTATAAATAATAAGGCTTTTGAGTTTAGTTGGGATAAGGGTGCATCAACTGTAAGGCCATAATGCGCCACTCTAGCCTAACATAGGCTAGGGAGGCCTAAGGTAGGGGGAAGAAAAGTAATGTTACCGGGTACTCAACACATGGCTCACTCACTCGTCTTACAACGACTTTGGCGTTTCCCTATTAGTAATATAGGGTCTTTTGAAAGAAAAAGTTGAAAAAATTTGCTGGAATCCATCCAAATAAAGGTTTCAATATAAGCCTTATACAAGAATATAATTAACAAGTCACTTGACAATGATCGACTGAATTGTTTACAAAAAGCAAGTCTTTGGGCCACTAGATATTTTACATCCTATTGCTAATTAATAATTCCATAGAAATTAAATCAACTTTGATAAAATTATTATATTTTAACCAATAATTTTGCAATGGAACTTAAAAAAGTAATGAGATCACACACATAACAAAAACTTGTAAAAATACAGCCAAACCTTACAAACTCAAAAGAAATGAGATCTAAAAAAGGGCCAAGCTCATTCTACCCTTCCACATTTGCGCATTACAGTGTAAGCTTGGCAAAATAGAATTTGCACGATATTACGTTTAAATTAATCACAAAAAAAGAACTTGGATGAACATTACGTTTAAATTAATATTGCAAATTCTATTTTGCCAAGCTTTTCAAGGATGCTGTTTCGGGACACTGTACGTTTATGAATTTAGAATGCGCAAATGTGGAAGGGTAGAATGAGCTAATCCCTTTTTTAGATCTCATTTCTTTTGAGTGTGTTAGGTTTGGCTGTATTTTTACAAATTTTTGTTATGTTTGTGTATGTCTTACGCACAACTTAAAAATTCAATATTATTTCTACGTTGTTGTTGAGGTAAGTAATGTAATAGGAGCTGTCGTGGAGGTGCTTGAGATATAGGGGCCGTCATATTTCTTATGTGGGAGAGTGCAAGTATAGTATAGTAATTAGTAAATAGTAACTATCTACAACTAGGAAAACGCTTAAGTCCCGCCGCGTTGTTGGATGAGCGTAATTGGTGCATTGAGCTGCCATGTGTTATGCGGATTTTCTGTTCTGTGAAAAAACATTACTAAGTTGAAGATTTTTTTTAAAATTATTTAAAAATAAATAAAAAATAAACTTTAATTTTTAATTTTTTTAATTAATCGTAATTTTAAAAAAGAAAAAAATCGTAAAATTTCGATTTTCATAAGAAATAATTATTTGATTGTGCTCAAATTTCACACGAATATATCGATTCATAAAATTAAGGTTCTGTTAAAAAATCATTACAATCGGATAAAGCATGTAGGTGTTATAAGTCAAAGAATTGTTTTAAAAAAGAAAAACCACGTAAAATTGCGATTTTCATGAGAAATAATTTTTCGATTGCGCTTAAATTTTCCACGAATATATAAATTCATAAAATAAAGGTCCTGTGAAAAAATCATTACAATCGGACAAAGCGTGTAGGTATTATAAATCGAAGAAATTTTTTCAAAATCGAAAAAAATCGTAAAATTGCGATTTTTATGAGAAATTTTTTTCGATTGCGCTCAAAAACGTGGCAGTTCTAAGTTCAGAGATTTCGAAGGTCTCAATAAAATTTCATCGCAATCGGAGTATCGGTTTAGCCGGAATCGTGCTAACAAACAGACAAAAATACAAAAAAAAAGAAAAAAAAAAACATTCCGGATTTTTTTCTCCAGTGTAGTGAAATGGAATCTTCGCTTCGCTCGCTTCGCTCGCTACGCTCGCTACGCTCATCCAAAAACTTCCTTGTTACTTGTTACATCGTTCGGTCCGTGGTTTTTATCACTCGTAAAATATACTAGGAAAACGCTTAAGTCCCGCCGCGTTGTTGGATGAGCGTAATTGGTGCATTGAGCTGCCATGTGTTATGTGAATTTTCTGTTCTGTGAAAAATCATTACTAAGTTGATGATTTTTTTTTAAATAATTTAAAATAAATAAAAAATAAACTTTAATTTTTAATTTTTTAAATTAATCGTAATTTTAAAAAAAGAAAAAAATCGTAAAATTTCGATTTCCATAAGAAATAATTATTTGATTGTGCTCAAATTTTACACGAATATATGAATTCATAAAATAAGGTTCTGTGAAAAAATCATTACAATCGGATAAAGAATGTAGGTGTTATTTGTCAAGAATTGTTAAAAAAAAGAAAAACCGTAATAATTTTTAACCAAAAATTTTTTGCAAGGGAACTTAAAAAAGTAATGAGACCCACACACATAACAAAAACTTGTAAAATACGCCAAACCTTTACACACTCAAAAAAAAGGATCAAAAAAAAGGGCCAGCTCATTCTCCCCTTTCCCAAATTTGGCATTCAGTGAAAAGATTGGAAAAATAAATTTGCACGATATTACTTTAAATTAATCAAAAAAAAGAACTTGGATGAACATTACGTTTAAAATTAATTTTGAAAATTTCTTTTTTCCCCAAGCTTTTCAAGGATGCTTTTTTCCGGGACACTGTACGTTTGAATTTAGAAGCGCAAATGTGGAAGGGTTAAAAGACTAACCCTTTTTTAGATCTCATTTTTTTTGAGTGTGTTGGGTTTTTTTTGGTTTTTTTTTTTGTTTTTTACAAGTTTTTGTTATGTGTGTATTAAGGGTCATACGCACAACTTAAAATTCAATATTATTTCGACGTTGTTGTTGGGGGAAAAGTAAAATGAAATAGAGCTGTTCGGGAGGTGCTTGAGATAGGGGCCGTCATATTTTCTTATGTGGGAGAGTGCAAGTATAGTATAATAATTAGTAAATAGTAACTATCTACAAAAACTTCCTTGTTACTTGTTATATCGTTCGGTCCGTGGTTTTTATCACTCGTAAAATATATTATGAAGATGCATGACTTTTCTGGACTAGTTGCTGGTATCACATGTATCAGCGCCATAAAGACTCTCTCACGACTCTCTTCGTACAAACGCTAAGAGTAAATACTTGACTCGACGATTGATGTACAGAACAAGACTTGAATTATTATTCACCTGATTTTAAATGACCGAGTATTCAAACACAACTGATCGTTCTCCTTTTCCCTACAGATATACTTTACTCCCATATGAATTCATCTATTTGCTAACTCAAATGACAATATTTCTCGATCGATAGTGACAACTCTCTAAATAGAACTCTGGACTGGAGTAACATTTGCTTCAGTGACACGCACAAATGTTATTCTTTTGCTCTGCGAATACGAGTTTTTATATTTACAATGTTGTCGCTGTCGATCGACAAGGCCACAAGTTGTCGTTTGAATATAATAATAAAACAATGCTTACCACCTGACGTAGCACAGCGGTTCGATACAACTATCTCCATGTATATTCTTCAATCAAAAGGCGAATACTGAGATTGAATTCGGTTCGACAAATTAGCTTATGAAAATGTGTACGAAAACTGTCGTCTTAACGTAGCACATTCGAATCGTGTATTCAAAATATCCCTTACTGAATAATAATTGTTCTTGTTATTGACTATAAAACTCCAGGGTAGGATTTGACCCAGGGTTGATCCCCTATGACCCCTTTGTCCCCCTCTGAAGATCGTACGAAAAAAAAATCCACATCGCTAACATGATTGGATGAGCGAAGCGAAGACTTCAATTTCACCGACCCCCCAAAAAATTTAGCTCCGTTGTTTTTTTTTTTTTTCCGTCTGTTTGTTCGCTCTCTACCGGGCAAACGGCATAATGCGATCTTGATGAAAATTTGACACGACCTTCGTTTTCTCTGAACTTAGACTTGCCACGTTTTTGGGTACAATCGAAGAAATATTTCTCATGAATATCGTACTTTTACGATTTTTTTTCGATTTTTAGTGCGATATTTTCGTGCCATTTGGGCCAATTCTGACCAAACAGGTAAGGCTACAACGTTCATATTTCACATGGACATTAAGGTAATGGTGATGTATTGCTTTCTGAAAGGAAAAGTTGAAAAAGTTAGCCAGAATCGAGAGAAATAAAGCTTTTAATATACGTTTTTGACTTTTTGTGCGATATTTTCGTGCGATTTGGGCCAATTCTGACCAAACGGGTGGGGCTACAACGTTCATATTATACATGGACATTAAGGTTATGGTTATGTAGTACCTTTTGAAAGAAAAGTGGAAAAATTTAGCCAGAATCCATAGAAATAAAGCTTTTAATACAAGTTTTTTACGGTAAATAATACCAATTGACAAGAAACAAAGAAACTTGACAACATTCCCCTACAATGCGTAGGCAGCAAAACAAAGCACTTGCAAAAGTAAAGATATCCCACGCAAACTAAAACCTTTAAAAAGCTCATCCATCAACGCGGCGGGACTTAAGCGTTTTCCTAGTCTAGTAAGTAGAGGAGTCGAAACTCTTGACGAGCTTTGGCAGAGTCGGTGCAACGTCCCCCTACCCCCGCCCCCGAACAATACGAAGGATGACAGAGACGTCGTGAGAAACCCTCCCTTCCCTATGGACTGTGGCTGGAGCTGTCCAGCACGGGTCTGTCTGTCCTCCTCAGCTAGAGAGTGGAGCATAATGACCTAACGGTTGACGCGCCTCAAACAAACTAAAAACTCGAAGAACTCTCATTATACTCAAGTCGTTTATACTCTCCATTACATTGCCGTGCCTCATCACGTGCTGAAAGCTGGACGCTACATGCCGCCGGTGTGCGACTCCTGGACCGTGTATTTGGCCTTCCGACGCTAGATCGCAGCACATACACCGATGAGTTATGGAGAGCACAGTGAGTTTATCCGTGAACGCTACGATGAGCGTCTGTGGACGCCGAACTAATGGTTATCGACGCTTGGTGTGTGTAAACAAATGATAAATAATAGGTTTTTTGGCCTGATGAAACATCAGTTCGGCAATCAGAACAATACAGCAGCGCATGCGCACGGCGTGTTTTACACGATTCTTGACACATAGGTGCATGGAGGGAAACAAAAGCTTTGCAGTAAAATACAACTGCACGTTGATTGAGATTTATTTTTGGATGAGCGAATCGAAGACTTTTTCACTGAACCCCCAAAAAATTAGCTCGGGTGTTTTTTTGTGTGTTTGTAATTGTTTGTTTGAATTTTTTTCTGTTTGTTCGCTCTCTACCAGGCAAACGGCATATGCGATCTTGATGAAAATTGGAGGGGACCTTAGAAATCTCTGAACTTAGACCTGCCACGTTTTTGGGTACAATCGAAGAAATAGTTCTCATTAATATCGTACTTTTACGATTTTTTCCCGATTTTTAGTGCAATTTTCGTGACATTTGGGCCGATTCTGATCAAACGGGAGGGGCTACAACGTTCATATTTTTACATAGACATTAAGGTTATGGTGATGAAATACCTTTTGAAAGAAAAAGTTTAAAAAGTTAGCCAGAGTCCATATGAATAAAGGTTTTAATATAAGTTTTTTGAGGTATATAATAACAATTAACAAGTGACAATAGAAACTTGACAACAATCACCTACAATGCGTTCAAAAAGCACTTGCAAAATTAAAGAGATCCCACGCAAACTAAAAACTTACAAAAAAGCTCATCCATCAACGCGACTAAAAAAAGCGTTCGCGAAGCGGCCCAGTAGATGTCAACGATACTTTACCGTCGATGAGAAACCCGTTCTTCTCTTTCGGTCTGCGCTTAAATTATTGTTGCGTGGCGTATTAAAATCAAACTTTGTTCCCTTTGTACAGATGCACGGCTACTTGTTTATGTTCCTGGCAACATGATAAGTGCCTAAATCGCCCGCGGAACTTCAAACTCTCCGTTCTCGGATGGCATCGCAGTTTCTTCACCTCTCTCACTTGAAGAATGGTTCAGCGCCCTAGGGGATGGGGCTAATATCTTCGTTATTATCTCGAGACTCTCATTTTAGCATTTTGACCTATCATCCCCGGCAAGAGGAAATCTATGCTGTATCAAAAACTTAAATGCAAAAATCCATTCACTAGACTAATTATCTCTTGAAGAAATTTTAACTAATAGAGCGTGATGACGAGATTCCACCATTCTATTCGTTTTGTTGTAGAAAGTGTGATATGGAGGTAATTGTCTCGTGACTCAGTTCTCATTACAATGACTCGTAGAGTTTTAATAAGGGTTGGAATACACCGAACGAATGCGCCGAAATAACAAAAACACAAACTAACCTTAATAAGTATAACGCTTGAAGATGAGTTTCTTTTAAAGTTTTGACTGGTTTCGACGCTTTAGAGGTAGGAATACAGCCAATATCAAAACCACGCGAAATAACCTTATTTTAGTAAACTCACATAACGCTACACAAAAACAAAAAAGTGGATACTATAGGTCCCATGTGGTTTAGTTAGAACTATATCTGGCATAAAACCTATTGTCACCAGTAATGATTTTAATCAAGGTTTAAATCAAATCAATGTAATACGTAATTAAAAACGCTACTGATTACAATATTTGAATAATATTATCATGCAATTTGTTGTTCTAACGAAACTACGTGATACCTAGAGTTAAGCCCTTTTTTCGATTTTATGTTATGGTTTGAGAGATATTACTAATACATAGTCGATATTGCGGAGTTTCCCATTGTGGGGTCCTCCCCTTAATAGTCATCTCTTTAAATAAAAGTCGGTTATTTTAACGAAATGCTTATGCATCCACGTCCGGTGCACACTAGTGTGGAAAAGCCTTTCAGAACTGATAAGAAGTTTCTACTAGAGTTCTGTCGAGAAAGCAAGGAAGTCTATAGTGACACATATCATACCGACAACCTGCAATTTGGAGAGCAGACTACTTTAGTGCGGATATTTCTGATGAGTACCTACTTAACTAGTCTGACAAGTATTAATATTACGAAATTGGGTATTCAATGCAGGGCGTCTTTACGTCTGGAACTTAGAATGTGGCCTAGCTTCACTTCTCCGCTTAGGCTCGAGCACATGTACTATTTTGACGAAAAGTCATGACGCCTGCGCAACACTTAAGTCATAAAATATAAGTAAATCTTTTAAGACTAGGGCCCGGGCTAATATGATTGAAATAAAATTAAAGTTTGACGTTTCGTCTGTTATTTGTTGATTTCAGCGTCACTGCACATCGATAATCTACTGACCGTATTTAGCGTGCAGTGCTTTTATTAGTTTCACATTTAAGCCGCCCTCAGCGCGCAGAGCGTTAGATTCCGTTTTGACTTGGGAGATAGGGGACCTCCCCAAAGGGGAAACTTCTTTATCGACTCTGCTAATACTATAAGGTTATTTCGCGGTGTTTTAATATTGGTGGTGATCCTTCCCTTAATATGTCTATACTTTAAATATAGTCGAAGTTATATTTTAGAACTGAAATGACTTATAGCTCGCCATGGCGTGTGCACACTAACGTTGGTTCAATAGCCCTTTCTCGAGAAGCTGATGAACGAAGATGCTCCAGCTTCTGTCTAAACCCCTCGAAGTCTTATTTAGTTACGCCCCCCCCCCCCCCCTCCCAACATGCGAGTCGCTCGTTAGCGCCGCGAGAGTGTTGCTCTTCCAATGGATTTATACAAGTCCATAAAATAACGCACAATAGGGTAATTCCATACGTGGCAGTCTTTTCATCTCTGAGGGCCTTTAGGCCAACAAATTGTAGAGTCCCCTTTCTCTCTCCAGCTTTATCTCCGGGCAATAGCTGACTTTGTTGATCGTTAAAGCCAGCTCACGCTACGTCCCTACCACTACCGAACTCCACTTTAAAGCATTTATGTTGGAATTTAAAGTTAATTTTGCTGTAACATGGCCTTCGTTTCGCGTTTGCCTGTCTGGGGCAAGTCGAATTTATCACCAATCATGTACCTTTGCCAAGTTTATAAAAAATAGCCTCTACGTTTTATGGTGCTATTCGATTTTAAATTATATATTACGTATGGCCCTTAATTCAACTACTCTTGAAGCCTATGCCATGCATGCACTAAAACACAATATACGTGAAAAGGGTATTTCCACTTAATTATGTTATTATAACGGTACATTAACTTACCTTTTGTATTATTTGTGTTTGTGATATTAATTGATATTTAATAATAATTTATAGTCACTGATATACACACATTATTTTTCAACTCGCATACACCTGAACATGCCTTATTATAATATTATTCTTATCCGTGACTCTGAAAAATAGTTTGTGCACTTTAGAAGTATTTTACTTTGTAATTTGCTTCTAGTTTTTTTTATCAACATGTAATTTTAATTACATAAAAGTGCCTTATTTCCCTCGTTTGTAATTATCAGCGACAGGCTTCTTATAATTAAAATAATGGAAGAAAAGAACTAACGCAATATTCACAATTAACGAGTGTAATTACACCAAGTTGACCTCATTTGCGATCCCTGTATCATCTGCATATTGTACAAGATGAAACACGCGTCAGAATAATAATATAAAGTCGGCTTAGCATTAGCATTTTTACTTGCGCCAATAAGATTTAAGCATCGATGTAACACACATAATTAAACTAGGAACTGTAAAGCTAATAGTAAAGAACCAACCATGCTCAAATCTCGTATGTAGCTTGTTGAAATAGTAATATTTACCCCTCTATGTTCTACAAATATGCGTCACCCGTATTGCCCACAGAAGCTATGCTAACAGTCACTTGCTTCTTTCTGTCCAACAAGCTTCGCAAGCGAACTCTCGTCAAACATGTATGTCCTAATGTTTGCGCGGCTGAAAAAGCCATTAACAAGAAGCGGTGCCTGTGACTCTCATTTAAAAACTAAGTTCAATCCTGTTTTCCATGAGGGTGTTTCATTCAACGACATTCGTTCTGATGTTTTCGTTTCTTTCACGAGAGTTATCAGATAAGACAATGCAATTTATGTCTGAATGGCGGAGGTTACAATGATCCGCTATTGTTAATTATTTTAATAACAGCAAATTGTTCAGAAACAAATCTCATGGATGAAATTGGAAAATCAGAGTTTTGTTGCCAGCGCCGCGTTGCTAACTAACGCGTTAAATTATTGTTCGTCGTAAACAAAGTTCAAACGTATACAAATTAAGTCTGACTAATGATACAAAATTGA
The DNA here is from genome assembly GCA_024449915.1 of Sweltsa coloradensis. Lineage (NCBI taxonomy): Eukaryota > Metazoa > Arthropoda > Insecta > Plecoptera > Chloroperlidae > Sweltsa > Sweltsa coloradensis. Next base: position 195,445 of record JAMZAV010000715.1, read on the forward strand.
TGAACAGTTATTTAAATTGTGCCCATACCAATGAACTCAATGGTAAACTGAAGTGTTTGTAAAGTTTAAAGAAATAATTTATATATAACAAATGAAAATTACTATACTTTTATTTGATATGAGGTAACTGTTTTTACATGCGTTTTTTTCAAATTTTACCGTCGATTGCGTCGGGGCCTGCAGGGTTGGCTTGGTCACTTTGGTTGCCTGTCCCCCACTGAAAATCAGTTGTGTGACTGAGTGCATGGGTAGACTCTAAATACGGATTCATTTATTTACTTATTTAATGTTTGTTTAATTGTATTATATCTGTGGAAAATATATAGCTTACAAACATCGACGTTTCTCGCCAAGACAATGTTATTGTTAGATTTGATACTTGTAAACATAGTTAAATTACTTGTAAAAACTACTGCTAATTACTACGCTCAGGTCGACCCCTCTCTCGCCGGTGCCGGTCTCCTCTCTTACATCGTACCGCAACATCACCACTGAGCCTGGATCCCACCCACCAACCCGCCTTCTGTATGCATCATTCAACGGCAGGCCCCAATTTCCGAAGTTAGAAAAGACTGCTCAAGTAGAAGGCTTTTCCTCAACGCTGTGACTCCCTCGATCAATTCGTTCCATATTCAAACGTAATGTCGGCCAGCTGCGACTGACAAAGATAACCGATAACGCGCTAAGAGATTCGCCCTCAATATCCGTCCAAGTTAAAGGGGAGATAAAGCCTCCTATTGTGGTAAAAAGTAATCCCGCTTGTAAGTCAGCTAGTCTGGCAGAGAGAGAGACACTAGCAGCGTACGTACACTTGTTTGCTCCCAGAGGACTTCAGATCGAAAGATAACAAGGAGAGGTCGACATTCCCATTCCTTTGAATTCTCGTTTCAAGGAATTCTTTTCTTTCCTGTAGAAGAGCTACCCCAGTATGAGAAAATTGCTTGTTATTCAGCCTGGACAGGGGATGAATGGGCGATAGGTATGCTTGGTATGATTGTAAAGATGGAATAGCCAGGAACGTTCCGTTTAGTCTTGATCGATCTACAGCTATATTATTTTTTAAACATTTTTGTTCTTTTCTCTTCTTAACCCAGTTCCTTTGTTCATTAATATTAATAATGCAACTATAGCAGGAACAGGACTACGGTAAAGGATCTCCTTAATAGCTTAACAATTATCTTATGTTCCTACTATTGTGTAATATAAATAAAGAAGAAGTTAAGGCATCAAGAATTTGTGCAAAAAACAGACAACTTTTTTCAAGTTAGGTTCCATCAGAAAAATTCCATAAGAATAAAGGCACGATTTAATGCACCAATTTTGATGGAGGATTTTTGATAAAAAAATTAGCCATTATTGATATTTAAAAACTTTTCTGTAATCTCCTTAATTTAGACAATGGGCAGAGACTAACAAAAAATAGTGAATAAAAATGGGTGTGATTGAGGAAGAAATTAAACGTTTTAAGATATATATTGGCGTTAAGACCATACTTAAAGGGCCGAAGTTGTACGATGCTCTAGTATCTATGTGTAACAAAAAATAAGCAGGTTAAAGCCGATATAAGAAATTTCTCAAAACGCCAATTTTCCCTAATTTCTGGTTCCAAAAAATTGAAAAATTCGTATAAAGTCACATTAACAAGATATATTTTTTGTGAATGGTCATTTTAGTGTAGTATTATGCTATAGAATATTTGGTAAAAAATTATTGTTTGGGGTAATAGCCCCCTTAAATATAAGACAATGTCAGCACACAACAAAAATAATAATAAATAATAAATGGTAGCTTCAGAGTTAGAGTGAAGAAATAAAGGATTTAAGTTTTCTTAACTCGAGTCGGACAATCAGCTGTCCCAACTCTCGCGAGACGATTCAAACCATAGTTAAAAACAAGATATTTCACGCTTATATTAGTTTTTCAACTACTAACGAAGATATAACACAATAACATAGGTACACAATAATATAGGTTATGGAGAGTGTGTGTGTGCCCTCTGCCCACATTCCACTACTATATCAGTTGAGGGTGCATTTTCACATTAATAATTCAAAATGTTCTGTACAATTTGTATCAATATATTGTAAAATATATTTTCGTGAGTATTCCGTTTAGCGCTTAATACTCCCTCGCGACACAGCGACGATACTCGAAGGGTTCAACGTCTTCTTGCTTGCCTGTCGTTATTGTTGATCGAAATATCTCGAAACCTCGTGTATCGATTCTCACACGACGGCCGCGTCAAACTATACAGATTGAATTTGGAATCCTTTAAACCTACATAGATTCTTCCATTTCCCATGCTCGCTTCCCGAACCCAATTATCAACGGTTCTCTTCCCTTCAGCGTTCGGTCGACGAGCTGCTTACTGACGAACTCGAGATGCCGACGTCGTATTTTGTTCATCTCCCCAAGACGCGTCGGCGTCGCCAATCGCATTGACGCCAACACGGTACGTACGTCAACCTTTGAGGGGATTAGATTGGCGTAGTTGCGAGCTACTGTGGGCTCCGAAACATCGGTGATGGATGACAGTCTAATGCGGGTAGAACAATTCAACTAGCAATGGGTGGTGATAGCTCAATGTCAGCTTAAAATAATGTAGCTAAGCTTATAACCAAAGATTAGTCATGACTAATCTTGCTATAACTACATTGATTGTATAATTCACGTTGGAACAAAATAAGAACAAAAATTAATGTCCAAAATGAACTCGTCGAAACAGATGAAAATTCTTCCTTATTCATGGGCATAGTTAGAGAGTCAATGATAATATAGTAGAAGTGACAATTCACTGAGTTATCTAGCTTTATTGTAACATGGGACAGGTCGGCCATGGACATTCCCATACCCTCTTTAGCCAACATGTTTATTTATTTATTGTTTATTCTTGTTCGTTACATTTTACAACAAGAAACGGCGTTGACGCTAGCAAATATCATGCTAAAACACTCAAAATCTGTGGAAATCTCGTGCCGCGAAGAGCCTTGCTGAAGCATGTGAAAGTAACTAATTTGGCACATGTAGTTGGTTCTCCCATAAGTGCTCCCTGCACAGGGAAGGGAAATGTCTCATAGAACATTATCATAGGCCTAGTAAAAAAAAAAATTAAAATGATAGCGAATAACATAAACCACTATAAAATAAATGCTATGTACCCAAGTGATGTGCGGGTACCCGAAATTTCAGGTAGTCCGGGTATTTGGGGACCGGAGTTATTGTAAAAACGGTACCCGATTCTCGGGTGACACAAAATAAATATTTCGGGGGATGGTGGAGGGGCCGGTCCAGGATTTACAAATTTTATTGGTGGAGGTGCCGGTGCAGACAATTTTAAATTTATAAATCCAATACAAATTGACATTTAATTTTACCCCAGACAATAGAAAATTAATTGAAAAAAAAAAAATCCCTAGCCGATCCTACGTGACCCGAAAAAAAACCGAAACAGTTTAGTACCCGAACCCAACCCGACTGTCAAAACCTCTACCCTCAAATCCCAGATGAAAAAGAAGAGGAAGGTGAAGTTATGGAATCGAACGATTACGTGTGTTGTACGTGAATCAATAAATAAGTAATTATCCAAACAATTTCACTGCAAAATGTTCCAAACATAGACGACAAAAAAATACAACTTTAAATTAATGATGAATACATCTTTGGCACGTTGTATATGCCTCTGTAAAGAAGAACAGTGGTAACTCATCTGAAACGCGCGAAACTTTGATTATTACAGTAGTCAACGGTTCGATTCCCGACACCGACAGCAGGGAAGAAGGTTTTTCCAAGGGTTTTCTTCGGGCGATTAGAAGAATCCTCTTAACACAAATAACACGTTTATGTTACTATAGCGTTCGACGCGAGTTAGAACATGGATTGAAATAAATTTTGGAATAATGTAAGGACTGTAGACCTATCATTGGTACATTCAAATTAGTTTTATGAAAAAATAATAAAATGTCTACAGTACAATTTTTTAGTTTAAGGGTGAATATTTATGTAACCGTCAACTGCCACCTGTCAATTACACCACTCGTTATTTAGAAGATATATTATCGACAAGAACATTTGTACTATTCCAGAATAAACTATCACGTTTTTAGGTTTGTAGGGAGCGTAGCCTCACTTTTCTGTCCGACCGTATGTGCGTGTGCTACGACCATCGAAAAAAAACTGAGCGTGTTCTTCAATTGTAACGGATTTTTTGTTGACATTGCCCTTTCAAGGATAAAACAGCATGTTTTTGGTGATTCTGGAGATTAGAGGCGCAAAGCCCTACCGAAAGTTGTAATTTCTATATACACAGCACCTCCACCAAGGAGGATTGAACGCTGGAACAAACGTTGAATAATTTGTGTTGGCTTGGTCGCTTTGATTTACTGTCTCCCACTGAAAATCAGTTGTATGACTGAGTGCATGGGTAGACTCTAAATACGAATTTATTTGATCTAATTTTTATTTAACGGTAAGATTGTTAAAGCTTAAAGCTCTGTTAAAAAACACATTTTGCTCTTTGACCTCACAAACGTTTTTTTTCGCTGATCGCGATTCGCAAACAGCTAAAATAGTAATACAATTTGCTTCCCCACTGAAAATCAGTTATATGACTGAGTGGATAGACTCAAAATACTAATTATTTAATTAATTTAATTTTAAATTTATCGGTAAGATTCGCTCTCTGTAAAATAAAAAACACTTTTTGCTCTTTGACCTTGCAAACGTTTTTTTTTCGATGATCGTGATTCGCAAACAGCTAAAATAGTAATATAATTTTATTAGACACTTACTTACAAGAAACCGGTAAAACGGAATAGTTTTTCGTATGTGATACTTGGTAAAATGTTCGTTCCCTAGGCACAGCGTGGACTCTTCCTCATCGTTGTCGCAGCCTCTGGCCCAGCATCTTGCGTTCTCTATCAGATCAGCCCCTAGTACTCCACTACTCCGTCTCATCCAGAGATCTTGTTACTGCACTCTGTTTCCCATACATGTATGCATGCCCTCAGGAGGATAAGGTCATAAGGTCACGTCGGATTCAATTGGAGCAAACATATTATACGTACTTTTTTCAGATTTGTTCTGCAATTCACGTCAATTCTCTGCAACCAGCGGTACATAAAGTATAAAGATTTAGAACCGTACGAAAACATGCTTTCAATATAACGCCAGAACCGTACGATTCACATGTGCAAAGAAAAATGAAGACATTTCAATTTGTTATTTCATTTTAGGTGAATACATAATGTTAATGTTCGTTGTATTAATATAATATATAGGGTGGCGTTCTTTCAGTAACACATTTATTCCATTTCTTACATACGCGATTTAAAATCAGATATGCTAAAAATATAAAAACTAACTTAAGTTCTCAAGCCAATAATACTAGAAAGCTTCTCAAACGCTTTTTCAGGCGCGTTGTTGGATGAGCGTAATTAAAAAAAAACGAAAATAGCTTAAAATTGCGATTTTCCTGAGAAATAACTTTTTGATTACGCTCAAATTTCACACGAATATATTAATTCATAAAATTAAGGTTCTGTAAAAAAATCATTACAAACGGATAAAGCATGTAGGTGTTAAAAGTCGAAGAAATTTAAAAAATAGAAAAATATCGTAAAACTGCGATTTTCATGAGAAATAATTTTTCCATTACGCTCAAATTTCACATGTAAATATTAATTCATAAAATAAAGATCCTGTGAAAACATCATTACAATCGGATAAAGCATGTATAGGTGTTATAAGTCGAAAACAAATCGTAAAATTGCGATTTTTATGAGAAATAATTTTTCGATTGCGCTCAAAAACGTGACTTTTAAGTTCAGAGATTTCGAAGGCCTCCAGAAAATTTAATCGCAATTGGAGTATCGGTTTAGCCGGAATCGTGTTAACAAACACACAAAAATACAAAAAAAAACAAAAAAACAAAACATTCCGGAGTTTTTTCTCCAGATGTAGTGAAATGAAATCTTCGCTTCGCTACGCTCATCCAATTAACAGTACATATTGTTTATGCAGTTAAACTCTTTATCTGTCCATCAACTGTCTTTCTTAGCATTTTAGTAGCATAGCATGTCTGTGATCACCAATCTTTACTCTGTACTATAAAGGTTGTTGGTTCGAATGCTGTTGCAATCACTATATTTTCCGTGTTTGTTACGAAACTTACACATGACTCTTAGTTTAATGGCTATTTGAATAGTGGTTCTTTATATGGTGTTTTAAAGGTAAGGCATAATTGAAGTGGAGGAAATGAACAACCAATATGATTTAATTAAAGAGTAATCTTGATGTGTTACAAGATGCCAATTTAGTTTTTAGAATTACTTTATAAGTAATATTCGAGTAAATAAATAGGGCCAAGTTATGAAATTCGTTTGTCTTGTGTTAGGACGGCTCTCACAGAAAACAAAAGTTTCTTTGTAAACGAAGGCTATCTCTCTCTGCGTCGGCTAAATCCGAGTCAACGAGCCTGTACTATACATCTGTAAATATTCTCTCGTACGAAACGATGAGTTTGGGAGATATCCCTATCGCATTTGTAGAAAGCTCTTCACATCAAATGCACAACCCCTTTAGCATATTTTCAATTTTGATTTACGATTAAGATCACTTTTCAAAGAAAGGAAGAGAAAATATAAATACGGTGATGTGGATAACATCTTTATTCGAGTAGATAAATACGGGGGAGTTGGCCGACTATTCACCTAGAAGATTGCGAAATGGAAACGAAATTTTCCTCCGAATAAATATCCATATCAATTTTACGAGGAGTACAAAACAGAAATAACTTTTGCGATTGACGGGCGTTGATGATCGTAAGAAATAAGAAGAAAAATTCTAAATGATAAAAAACGTTTTCCTCACAGCAATAAGAAAATCATATAGCTATATATCCACATCCAGCTCCTGCGCCTGTTCAGATGTTTCGTATTAACCGGGAAGTAGCTTCAGAGAGTTGGTGATCAAGAAGAGTCTGCAGCGCACGTGTACTAGCTACCCTCAGAAACAAACTGATTAGACTACAACCTATAGGTGAACGAATAAAAATTTATCAAAACATTTACATGTGGAAATAGCAAAATTAACACACGCTATTAAAAAATTAAAAGTTTGGTCGATGAATTTGTAACTTGGTTGTCGTCACTGACTATAACTCAAACATAACCAACGCAAATTCATCGACCAAGCTTTTAATTTTGAATTGCGTGAGTTTATTTTGCTATTTTCAGACGTAAATGTTGCAATACATTCATTATTTAATATTTTATTGTATTTTTATTAGTATATTTATCATAGTATAAAAAATATCATTAATAAATATATTTATTATTTTAAACAAAATAATTGGCTTGGCTACACTTTTAGATTTCACCACTTTATGTAGTTGAGCCACTTGTATCTTCCTCGTTTTTGGCTTGGCCCCTTTTTTGCAAGTTTTGCATTTTTGTAAGGTATTAAGCTCTTCTCGCCCCAGACATCAAGACACGTGCGTTTGTGCAGCACGACCTCGTTCAGTGGTAGCAGCCACATCTCACACAAGTCGCCTCGGGCACTCTTATCCACACGGTTATCCGCCATTTCCGCTTCCGTAACCCCCGTAACACCTGTTTATACATGCCAACCTATTAACATTCACACCTCTTCTGTTAATATGTTCCTCAATCAATCTTTTTCTAGCCTTCCTCAAATAAAGTGTCGCTATAGTAGCAAAACAGCTCTTTAGCCTTCACTTCAGTTAGTAAGTACGGCTAAAGGAGTACCAAAGAAGAGAGCAAAGCTACTCAATCAACAAGTTGTCGAAACACAAAAGTCCCCCCTTTGAAATCTACTAGCCCCTGATCCCGACAACAATGATTACCGAAATATATTCTGTATCATTCTCGTTGACGGCAATGCCATGATTAAAAGCGCATGTCAAACGGAGGACAAGTTTAGTTTTTATCGTGAGACGTGTCACACGCACAGACGGACAGAAAAGTGTGAAATTCGAGTCTCGCAAGCAATCACCGAGCCACCTCTATCGGTGTTGTAATAGTTCTTCGCTAAGTGGGCACATATATGGATGGGAACGAGCTCCCACATAACCACCACTTTTCTGTCAGTCCACCTGTGCGTGTGTCACGTCTCTCGATTAAAACCGAACTCTATGACCGATTGACATGCGTTTTGAGTGGCTTTCAAGAAGGTTGATACATATAATGAATTTTGTGATACGTGGGTAAGGGTTTGGGGGGGGGGGGTCTAGACCCAAATAAAGTTTAAAAATTCGGTGCCCGACACCACCATCAAAAACAACTGCCACCAAAAACACTAACGAACGACGAATTGTTTTATTTTTGTATTTTTTAAATCTCTTTGGAGCTCGTCGATCTGTTGATTAAATAGCTCTGCTTCCTCGTTTAGGTATACTCCTGTACCCGTTCTTGTGAGTCTCCTTTATCAATACCGTAATTCAAAAATTTAAATTGTGAATGCTTCAATTATTTTTAATTGGTTACCGTTGAATTACTTGGACAACGTAAGGGTACATTAGGTTTGCGGACGCTTGTCTTTTTTTATAATCGAAAGTTATACTGTATTAATAACTATCATTTAACGACTATCTTATTAAGTTATATGAACTGACTTACAAAGGACGACAATTCAACTGCGGATATTTGTTAATGGGTGATACAATTCAAACGAAACCGTACAATTCCCTTAAACTAACTTACTAACCTTTCTGAACATTGCTTATATTTTGCTACTTCTTTCCTTTGTGTCATCTTCTTCCTTGGCTAATCAACAATAATGTTTCATATTCTGGGGCTATGAGAGAATGTGCAATTACAATTAATCCTTCCTTGAGGTCCTAGCAAAGATTCGTATCAACCAGATGATTCCTGGCTGCAGAAGAACGTAGCAAAAAATGGCAAGTCTACTGTTCCCTCTTAATAAACTTATCCCCGAGTATATTAAATTAGAAAATTGATTGGTTGGATTGAATCGAAGGTTCGTGTCCTGAGTAACAGATTGTTCTCGTTCATATAAATCCATCAGCAGTGCGCACTAGTGTACTGAAGGAAACCCACTGAATAAAAGATGCGCGGTCTTTCCAATGGAGTGTACATTCATGTACAGGTTCATGAGAAGCTTGCTACGTGCATGGACCATTACTTCATTGGCGTTATTAATAACTCATATCTTAGTAGAAGTCTTGTTGCATTGTAGGCTTCATAACGACACGACACGTCACGCACTTCACGTAGTTCCATTTAGACGTGTAAAAGACTAAACTTATTAGGGAGTGAAGCTTCCATTTAAAAGCGCATCATTGTCCTTCCGTGCGTGCGTCCGACGTCCGTATGTGCGTTCATGTTTCACGTCTCACGATAAATTCCAAACACGACATCCTATTGGCATGCGATTTTGTTTCTTTTGCCCTTCAGCAAGGATGATATTGAATGTGTAGATAACCCTGGGGGTAAAAGAGAGTGGCCAGCCTAATTTCAAATTTGAAAATTCATGACCCGGCACCTCCACCATCGCTCCTTAGCTTAGCGATTTGCTTTATTAATTGAACAAAACATTGCTAATTTTTATGAGATTACACAATTCTTGTGCTTGCAATAGCGCATGTAAGTAGGCTATGATCATAGCTTGTGATGGGGTTTGACTTATAAGAGATGTGATTCTTACAGACGATCTATTTTAGTTTATGTGCAATCAACAGTTCAATAAACTTTGTTATTCATGTGTAATGAGATCACTAAACCGTTCAAACACATCTCATGATAGCACAGTGTGATTATAGTAGAAAACTTTATAGGATTTAAAAACAAATTCTGTGGGATTTTTACGTTGAATAAATTTTGAAAATATGCAATTGATGAACAACAAAAAGATACACACTATTCCAAGTTTCTATATTATTGATGTATTGTTATGTTTCAGCTTACTAGACGTATTATTCCTATCGAGTTCAAAGTGCCGGCGTATTTCAACACGTATTATACGAACTTAAATTTCCATCAATATTTTGTAACTTATCTTGAGTAGAATCCTACATGTTTTAATAGAACTGTCAATCATAGTCAACGTTTGACAGTAAGTCGATCGCGATTCGTTTCTATGAACGAGATTTATCCACTGGCTGTTCTGTTTTCCTCAACCTAACTAGATGTAGATCACCGCCTTCTAGAATGGAACGTTATACCACCTTCCTTCCGAGTCGCATAACCGTTGCTGTTCTATTGTGTGGTAACGAGAGTCTTGAGGAAGCTTGCCTACTCCGCGAGACAGCAGTACAAGGTTCTTATAATAGACTCGGTTGGAAGATACACAATAGCAGTATATTTTAATACAAGCTGGTACGAAATACAAAATAGGGAGCAAAGCACAGCGTTCAAAACCCATCGTGTGGAGGTGCAGAGTACATACATATTCCGGCTTCCTGGGGTTAGCTCCGCCCCCTTTATGTTACATCAAGAGTCCTCAACAATATTCTGTATCAATATCATTCTTGTTGAAGGGCAATGTTAAAAAAAACTGGATATCATGTTCGGATTTTATCGTTATAGACGTTATAGACAAGAAGTGAAGCGTATTACTTTAACCAAGCAGTTTCATTTAATCTTATTGATTAGATTTATTTGCATTTGTGAATTAAGTATTCATAAATAAATGTTTAAAAACAAAATTGATTATAACTAGAGGTACGTGAAAATAGCGTTTTGTGATTAGATGCTACAAAGCGCTATTTTCCACTTAAACTTAGGTTTTCCTCTCCAATTTTAGTTAATTTTCCATAGTTTCTATAACAATGTTTATACACATCATTATTCAAATGATATTAATTCAACTTTGACAACAAAATTTCAAAATAAAAATGTGAAAAAGCTTTATACACAAGCCTTTGAAAGTGGTAAAAAAAATAGATGCTACACAACGCTACAAAATGACACTTGAATATGCCAAATACACGTATCTCTAGATAAATGATTGGTTTGTAAGTTTAATCAAATCAATCAACAAGGGGACACGGCCAGGCAATGAGGGATATAAAAGCAAAGGGAATGCTTAACCTCTCAATTTATATGCAACGAGTCTGTCAAAACAGATCTACGTGGAAAGTGGGTTTCTAGTTGACCGTGGGGCACAAATATAAGCTGTATATGAAATCGATTCACTCATCTCTTGGTGTAGATTACGTAATAACCTTGTCAACACTCAATCCAGAAAAGCGTGACCTATAGTTAGCGCCAACTGACTTGTTCGTTTGCCTCATAGCTTGTCCGCACACTATCTTTCATTGCAGGCATAGAGGTGTACCAATAGCATCTCTATTATAAATAAATAAACACAAACATTTAGTTATGAATACTTTTTTTTTAATCGAATAAAGAATTATTTAATATACTGCACTTTTTGCAATATATTTTTTGTGCCTTTCATTTAAACCTTCTGATGTGGATGTGAAAAAGTCAACAAAAAAAAACTCATGTCGATCGTATGTTATTTTCGGTTTTTATCGTGAGATGTGAAAAACCCTCAGACGAACTTACCGAAAAAAAATGCATATTATAAGGAGATCGGGTTTTGCCCTTAAAAATCATGTCAAAGCCTGGTAAACTTGTTTCTCTGTACGTATGTCATCGTCGATCTGAAAATGTTTTAAGCTACATACGGTTAAGTTGCGCTACGAAGTTGCAGAAAATGGTCAAAAATTAAATTTAGTGATGTTACACTCAATACTAAGTGTGGGAATTTAAATTTATTTTTATTGGTTATTAAATGTGTGAATTTACTTTGACATTGGACTGCAGGCCAAACAAATACTCGAATTACATCTTGTCGACGCGTACCAAAGTGACTATACACATCGCCACACTTGACGCTCATGCGCAAAAGTTTCCTATAACAGTTTGCATCCCTCTTTTCCTTAGATATTCTCTTTACTTTGTTTCCCAAATCTCATTACGTAGGCCCTATAATTTTTTTGTTTTACAACTTTTATTCATTTGCAACTTCTTGAAAACACAGATTAGTATCTTAAAAACAAAAATTTGAAGAGAATAAAGTCATGAACTTTTAGCGTTCACTCTGATAAATCAGCTCGAATTGCGTCTAAAAAAGGCACAACGTTACGACGTACGTAAGATCGAAACGAGTTCTAGGAAGTTGGATTAAAATGTAACTTAGTGAAACGATGTTTCCTACTTGAAGTTAATAATAGAAAGTTGTTGTTGGGAAAGATGAACTTATATAGTAGTTAACTTTCTCAATCTTTAGTGTTCCCCCGAAAGCTTATTTCCGAGTTATAATCACAAGTTCACGACACACGGTAAGCTTACAAAGCAGGAGCGATGCTGCAAGACCTCGCACAAACGTGGGCATACACGGAGGGATTTATCAGGAGATTACGTTGGTCGATGCTAGCTATCAAAGGCAAAGAACACAAGGTAAACTCACTTCAATTACATAACAGAAGGGCGAACATAAAATTATACAAAGGTGTTATATTAATGTAGACATTTCAACATAGTCGTGTTTCCACGCTGTTCAGGAATACCTTCTATTTTACCTTTGCTAAACTGTTTTAAGTTTCGTATGGTGAATTGCTTTTTCTTCGTGGTTTAATTTAAACATGCACAAACGTTTACAGCTTTGTATGGTCTTTTGCAGTTTAAAGATGGCGTATTTTGTTGTTTGCAATTTCAATTTGACGAACATATTAGTTATTACACATTAAAGTGGCTCATTGACATCAACAACGACAATGACCATCCATCGATTCGGAGTATAAATCATACATCTCTAAAACTACCTCCGAGAATGGATACAATTCAATTTCAAATTTGATAAATTCTATTCAATTCTAATTCCGATAAACTTCTAAACTAGGATAGCGTAAAAAATATGCTGTTTAGCTGGCTTTAGATTATTTGACTTACAATTAACTGTGAATATATTCCAGTTTGACGTGTTATGTTTGCATTGTGCATTACGCTTATAGGTAGTCAACACATGCATCTAAATGAGCAATTAACATAGATTGCAGTTGTGTCGAAAAGTAATTTGATAAACAAACGAACTAAAAACCTATGTATGTGCATCATGTTGATATGTAGACGAATATGTTTAAATAATTAGTACTTTGACCTACTTAAATGTTACACCTACAACAGTTTAACATAATATTTCCAATCAAAATTGCGGGTTGATAATTTTAGGTATCATAAGTATAATTTTACTTTTTAATTTAGTGTGTTAGGACCTAAAAAGAAAACAACAACAAATTCAAAATTACGTTTGTTAAATGTAAATTTATAAAAAAAAATCCACTAAGTACGAATATTATTATATCCAAGTAATGCAGCAAATTACTCGAAATACTTTCTATGCGGCCTCTGTTGATTGCAGTATTTTATGTCTAGAAGTTTTAATTGTATTGTTAAAACTGAGCTATCTTTTATCTCAGCATTACATATTTTATTTTCAAGCACTTGTAGAAAACGCATAATTTATCTATTTTTTACGTCAATCTTATTTAGTTGTAAGAAAAAGATTTTAAAATATTAAAAAAATCACTAAATTACATAGTGTGTTGAGGAAGGTATATTTGACAAACTTTGATTTAATTATAAAATGAAGCGAAGCTCCCAAACAAGTTTCACTTTTCAGTCCGTCCGTACGTCTGTGCGTGTGTCACGTCTCAAAATAATAACTGAGCATGTCCTATTTTTTTTTTTGGTGGACACTGTCCTTTCAAAAAGATAATACAGTGTTTTGGGTTCACGGGGATAAGAAGGGAGGTACCTAGACTCCGAGAAAGTTTGAAAATTCATGACCCGGCACCTCCACCATAACTGAATGTGAGCTAAAAGACGACGACAATTTTGAAATGATAAAGTCGCAGAATAATAATATGGAAGAGTTTTAAGTTAAGACAAGGCTGAAGAAGTTGTGACAGGATAAGGTTTCACTAGTCTTAATCCCGCCTTGAAATAAAGACCTAAATCAATCAATCAATCAATCAATCAATCAATCAATCAATCAATCAATCAATCAATCAATCAATCAATCAATCAATCAATCAATCAATCAATCAATCAATCAATCAATCAATCAATCAATCAATCAATCAATCAATCAATCAATCAATCAATCAATCAATCAATCAATCAATCAATCTCTCATTAAAGTATTCTTATACCCGTATAAATAATTTGATTGAACACATCTTTTACATAATACTAACTATAGGCCTCTTCGCAAACGCTTTTCCAGTCGCGTTGATGGATGAGCTTTTTTGGTTAACTATTTATGTACAATGATTACCACGTTTTTAGTATGCGTAGGGTCTCATTACCTTTTCAAGTTACATTGCAAAATTATTTTTGTTAAATAACTAGGAAAACGCTTAAGTCCCGCCGCGTTGTTGGATGAGCGTAATTGGTGCATTGAGCTGCCATGTGTTATGCGAATTTCTGTTGTTCTGTGGAAAAATCATTACTAAGTTGAATTCTTTTTAAATTTAATTAAATTAAATTAAATTAAATTAAAAATTAACTTAAATTTTTTAATTTATTAATTGTAATTGTTTAAAAAAATCGTAAAATTGTATTTTTATAAGAAATAATTTCTCGATTGCGAATAAATTTAACACTAATATATAAAATCATAAAATTAAGGTTCTGCAAAAAAATCATTACAATCGGATAAAGCATGTAGGTGTTATAAGTCAAAGAATTGTTTAAAAAAAGAACAAAACCGTAAAATTTCGATTTTTATGATAAATATTTTTTCAATTGCGCTCAAATTTCACAAGAATATCTAAATTCATAAAATAAAGGTTCTGTGCAAAAATCATTAAAATCGGATAAAGCATGTAGGTGTTATAAGTCAAAGAAATTTTTAAAAAATCGAAAAAAAATCGTAAAATTGCGATTTTCATGAGAAATAATTTTCCGATTGCGCTCAAAAACGTGGCAGTTCTAAGTTCAGAGATTTCGAAGGCCTCCATAAAATTTCATCTCAATCGGAGTATCGGTTTAGCCGGAATCGTGCGGACAAACAGACAAAAATACAAAAAAAAAGAAAAAAAAAAAAACATTCCGGATTTTTTTCTCCAGTGTAGTAGAATGGAATCTTCGCTTCGCTCGCTACGCTCGCTACGCTCATCCAATTAGATTAATTTTCATAAAGTAGTTTTAATTTTATCGTAATATCAATTAACAATAGAATGTAAAATATCTCGAGGCCCAAAGACTTGCTCTTTGTACGCATTGTAGGTGATTATTATCAAGTTTCTTTGTTATTATACACACCTGTAAAAGGCTTATATTAAAACCTTTATTTCTATAAATTCTGGCTAACTTTTTCAACTTTTTCTTTCAAATAGAACTACATCACTATAACTTTAAAATGTCCATGTAAAATATGAACAATGTAGCCCCACCGGTTTGGTCAGAATCGGCCCAAATATCACGAAAATATCGCACTACAAATCGGGGGATAATCGTCAAAGTACGAGATTCATAAGAGATATTTCTTCGATTGCAATCGATCCCTTGCCAGATCAAAGTTCAGAGATTTCAAAGTACTCCTGAAAAATTTATAAGAACGCATATAGGCCGTTTGGACGGTAGAGAGCGAAAAACCCGGAAAAAACACCCGAGCTATTTTTTTCATTGTAAGTGAAATTGAAGTCTACACTACGCTCGTCCAATAACAGGTCAAAAGTGCAATTTGTAAAAAAATAGTAGTTATTCGAAATAAAATAATGTCCTTGTCCGGGCAGTGCTTGTTGTGTCCCGGTTAAACAGTGCTCCAGGCAGGTGTTTGAAGGAGGGTTGGAGGTTTGTCCTTGTCCCGGCAGTGATTGTTGTGTCCCGGTTAAACAGTGCTCCAGGCAGGTGTTTGAAGGAGGGTTGGAGGTTTGTCCTTGTCCCGGCAGTGATTGTTGTGTCCCGGTTAAACAGTGCTCCAGGCAGGTGTTTGAAGGAGGGTTGGAGGTTTGTCCTCTCCGTCTCTCCCGCGTTCTCTCTGTCGGTAACAATGCGCTGAGCTGGATGAGCCTCTGTTGGGCTTAGATAACAAACTTGAGTCAATCAGCGAACAATTCAATGTATTAATAAGATGCTCTGTAGGAACACAATGCCGGAGGAAACCCATCAAATGCGAGGGCGGGCTGAGAGGTTATCAACACAGTTTTACTAACAATCTAAAACAGTTACCGCATTTATATTGACATTCGGAGATAACCTTACGAGTATATCCGCTTGAAGATAAAGTACATAATTAACAATCTGTTCTTCATAAAATAATATGTCATAGATTTGCTTTACTCACGAAAATGAATTACTTTGATGTTGGCCGATGCAGATTAGTTGTATCAATAATGGTACCGTACATATTTGGTTGCAGATATGCACTGCGACAACTAGACCCTGATCATGTGATAAGTTAGGTGCAGGATATGTGGGTAATTGGGAAGAAAAGTTTTAGAACTCAATCTTGAATTCGGCTGTTTAAAATCACGAACAAAATCATTAGTAAGGATAGCTGTTGATTATATATCGTAATAACAACATCCCGAATGTTTTCATTATATCTGAATCGATTTTTATGAAACATTCAGTGGAGGCCAGCTAAATCGATTACCGAAATATATATATTGTGCAATATGTTATGCTTGTATGCGTACTCAAGAATGTATTTATTTTAAGTTATTGCTTTTAAATGCACTTCGTCAACCATCTACTGCGCGTGTCTTCAAGTCAAATGTCGTGCGTCTCATGCTTGTGGTTCAGTATCTTCCCACACCCAGTAACCACGCACACACCATACAGCTCACGGAGCGAATGTAAATGCTGTGAGTGTAAATTGGTTTAGACTTTCAACTCCAGAGAAAGCGGGCTGAGAGAAAACGGAAAAGATATTCAATGTTGTTTTCTATTGAAATAGTGTTGCCTTCGGGCAAGGCGTTAGGTTCAAAATG
Source organism: Sweltsa coloradensis (assembly GCA_024449915.1). Taxonomy (NCBI): domain Eukaryota; kingdom Metazoa; phylum Arthropoda; class Insecta; order Plecoptera; family Chloroperlidae; genus Sweltsa; species Sweltsa coloradensis. The sequence continues at coordinate 212,429 of JAMZAV010000715.1, forward strand.
GGGAACGCCAGAAAGACATATTGGCAAACCAAGGTTTAACAGAGAAAGAATACATTTTCCAAACATAAAATGTAACTTAAATGCAAATTGGAAGGAAATAGAAGTTCAAAGGCAGAAAAGACAAATAGTGTGAATTTAAGCCGGTACAACATGTGTGGGTATGGTGTTGCGGATAGAGATTTGACGGAAAGTCGCATATATTGACAGGGAAACAAAATGGCGGCGTCTATATAGCGACGTGTCAAGACTTTCTTTGATCGGATGTCGGAAATTCGATGAAACAAGGCCCAATAGTAGGAGCGCAAATACAAACTGGTAAAACGGATTTACATACCGCACGGAGATTTCTTGTCTTAGGCCGACTTAGCGTGCGTCGTTACACTTGATACAAATAAAGGAAAAACTTAATATGTGAGCAAGAAATAATGCTGCTTACTTTGTACAAATAAATTAAAAACCCGACATTACGGCATAGTCACATCGGAAGAATATTAGTACTTTCATCCAACCTCCAACCAGGCACACTATTCATATATATAATTTGATTTTCCACATTCCCAATAAGTATAATAAATATGTTATACAAGGTAGAATCTTAAAAACAACGTACGAATATTTTAGTTCGCATGTAAAATTACGACATGTTTATCCTGGAACTAATATAATACTAAATACCCACAATTGTAAAACGTAAACTACACACTAAATGAATAGTTTTTAATTTACGTTTTAATGTTGATCCGGGCCAATAAGATCTTTCAATAGAACCCTCATTGTTATTATAACATTTAATACAAATGTAAATTAAAAGGGCATCTACACAGCTAGGTGGGGGTTGACTAGGTAGACACCCACGTGCATTGACCACTACACTAATTCTGACGATTGCTGGTTGATGTCAGACTCGTTCAAACAGACTAATAGGAATTATATTGTACTTGAAAACATATACTCCTTTTCGTTTAGTTCTCTGAAATATTGTATTGACAAGTGCACCTTACGCTTGCCTACAGTGACAGTGTATTAATAATTGATTATGTCAAACATATTATTATAACGTTTCAATAGCAATAAATATTGTATTGACTAGTCACCCTACGCTGGCCTACAGTGACAGTGTATTAATAATTGATTATGTAAAACATATTATTTTATAACGTTTCAATAGCAATGAAATATTGTATTGACTAGTGCACCTTACTTACGTTGGCCTACAGTGATAGTGTATTAATAATTGATCATGTAAAACTATTATTATAACTTTTCAGTTGCAAATAAAACTAATAGTTATACGGGAGCTTGGTAGAAAATAAAACAAAATACAACCCAATAAACTCTGTCTTGAACATTTACTTTGAATTTTTGTGAACTAAAAAGAAACGGCGTCACGTGAACCGTTGCATTCTAGTTGCTATACACAAGCAACCGGAATTCACAATAGCAGCCATCTTAAGAGAACAATGCATGTGTGATGAAATATCGGATGATTTAGGTTGCATGTAATGTATTCCAGACCACGTCCGGTTTACAACTAGCTTTGTGCACTGACTCGAATTGAGTGGCTGCAGCTTCTATGTAAATTCGCTACAAAATATAGGATCTAGTTATGAATATTTGTTGCGAAGATGTGCGTCGTGCAACAGACAACGCTTACAACATGGCATCCTGTTTTGCATCATGTTTTTCTTCTGTAATTGCCTGCTACTTCTTTGCTGTCACTCAACGTAATATTATGTGAATCTGGGATATATTTTATGCAGCCTTGCTATATTTTGCAACAATTGCTCTTACCATACAATAGATGACACAAAGTAACCAATAAAATAAGCATTATTTTGTTTTGCAAAGATGACTTTTTTTCAAATGCGTGCATATAAAAATGAATTTGTAAAAATAAAAAACACACGAAAACAGATAACCTGGGTCACAAATACACTTAGAATCGCACATTTTCTAGCCTGTACTTCGAGTCGAAAATTCGAAAATTCGTGTTGTTGTATACCGTAAATACACCATTTGCAAGTCAATCATAATTTCCTGCAGATCAACGAAAGTAATCGTAAGTTCCCGTCTGTTTAAATTTTTCCTAGTTTTTACATTATTTATCACAGTTGCTAAATATCTTCTTATGATGCAAAGCAGTATTGCAGTTGGTTAAATCCCAGTGAAGTAAAGCCGGGCCGAAGACAGTCAACTACAAGTTCGGGGTATTATTCGTTAGCACAAGCTTGTTAAGTTTGACATAACTAACGTTAACAAGGCGAGACGCACGTTCGTGTTTCCATCTGAGCCGATGCGACAGTCAGCCTCGAGCGCAATCTTTTACTCTGATATGAAGAGGCGTCGAGGAAAACAACGCATTTGCAATGGAGAGTTGAGTTGTTCTACGTATTCTATTTCCGATTATCAAGGCTGGAACCTTCAGGCTGTGTTCGCTTTCAGCCGGCTCAAGTTATTCTCGGGAGACGCAGGCAAAACACGATGCGAGAGGATCTCAAATAATTTCAAGATTTACTCTGAAAGCTCGAATTGCAGCTTCAGTTTGACGTCACTATAGTTGTACGGATTTTATTTTTTATATACTAATGTATGATACTATCTATAAACAAAATGCTATTTAAATTTAGAAAATGAAACTTTACAGCAGGAAATATATTGAATTATATAACTTTTTTTCTTTATTTTTTTCTAGTTCTGTATTGTGTGTTTGTAATGTAATTGTTTTATGAAAGTAACTTTTTTAACGTTTCAGTTAGGTACTAAAATATGATAATTACTCTTTAATTTTACACGGTGATCATTTAATATACAATGCATGCATGCATGCATGCATGCATATTTTACATTCAGAAAAAAATATCTGAATAAAACTGAAGTAAACCTCGCCACGAGCCAACACTTACGGCTGTACTCACAACTTCTTCCGAGCTTGTTTTTTTTATTATCTTATGTTGATACAATAATGGTTCTGTTTATAAAACTCCACCTACCCACACTTATTTTGTAGTTTGTAAGAATAAGTCTGTAAGTTTAAACGTTTGTAATAATGGACAACCCCCAAACAACCGGACAATTTTTTAAAGTCGTTTACGTTTACGTTTACGTTTCAATATTTCTGACGTATTTGACAACTTTAAAGCTGCCAAATCGTTTAATATGAATGCGCAACCAAGTATTAAATTTGTAATAAATGGAGCTGTGTTTTATTAAATCTTTGCTCTGTTGTATTTTGCTATATGCATCGTTGAATACAGTCAAATGTTGCAATACGTACAACCAGTCAAAGTGAAGCTCATACTGCGATAATACAGTTTGTTTGTAGGAGTAGATATCAAAGAGTAATGACTAATTATTATCAACCCTAATTAAGCTAGCATTCATGCATCTCAATACCACATGTAACCTAATTAGATAGTGGGGCGTTTTGTAAGGCCTTCCTTCCATACAAGTGCAGGGGTTGTATCGCTTTGAAGAAGTTCTCTCCGCATGTTGCTGGCTTCATAGAAGAATGACTTGTTGTGCGCTCGGCAGCATGATGACAATGATGACAGAGACAGAGCGGCTTCTATGCTAGGCTGATTCGAGCACAGGTCAATGAGTACAATTATCACCAGTGTGTCGTCGCTTTGATTCGTAACTTTATCCCATGTGACTAATTAGAAACGATCGAGTTAAAATTAGTTAACAGAACTGTACAGACAATAGAATCGCGCAAAAAATGGTCAATTACGTCATTATTACTGAAAATTGGCATGTGTTTACTGTTTGTGCATTTAAAACAAAAAAAAAGCCATTGATTATAACGGGAAGTTGAATTGAAATAGATATTATTTCCATTTACGATCATTTTTTCATCATTATACATCGCTGTTTCCTGCTTCTGGTAGAGTCAGCTTGGGTTTAGCAACCAAATTTTTCCACTTCTTTCAATCCTCCCACAAATGTATCTCTTCGACATCTGTCCAGCTCTCTCCTCTTGCCTCTAAGTCTCCTGCTATTATGTCCTTCCATCTCTTCCTTGGTCTACCCCGTCTTTTTCTTCCTTCTTCAATCCTTCTTTCATACATTTTCTTGGGCATCCTATTTCCCCCCCATTCGTTTCATATGTCCATACCATCTCAACCGTGTCCTTCCTATCATGTCACTTATCTTATCTTTTCTACACGTAGCATTTCTCTAATGTTACATTTACATAATTTCCATTTATAAACTTAGTTTATGTTCTCAGTTTCGTACTGTATCTGCAGTTGTGAATCAATAGTAGGACTTTTCTAGAAAATATTATAATCGTGTTGTTTATGCTAGGCTTGATAAATACATTCGTTAATTGGTCTCAAATTTTGAAAATGTATTCTAACCATATGACGTGTCTGTCGTATGTCACATCTCTAGTTCTACCACAACTCAATTCGTCCGCCCACAGTAGGCCTACACCCAACATGCAGCGCGTTGATTCGGGTGTTTGTAACCTTAAATTTCGAGGAGTACACGAGTATTTATTTAGAATACTTGGAAACACACACGACTGTCAATCATTAATACATGATTGTAGAATTCTGGTAAGAACTTCATTACTCTGTTCGCTAACAACGCTTCGGGAAATTATGCAACTAGGTTACCAACAAGCTTCTACGTGACATGAAAACATGGCTATGAATGTTAAATGTGGGTTCTCTGGTTAAGTCTCGTTTAACTACGATGTAGGGTTAACATTTAGGTCGGTGTGCATCACCTGTTTTGCGAGCACGTGCAGTCCAGGTGAACAGCATACGATACGTCAACTGTGCTGAGAAGTTGGACGCAGCTTAGCTGGAAAATCTATCACTGACAAGACAGTCTGTGGAGTAACGTAGCGTTTTGGATGTTTGAAGTTGGTGTGGTTATAACTAATAATTTATCGTAATTGGATCCACTTTACACAACGTTTTTAAGAATCACGCTATAATAAACATAAACAAGTTTGTTGATAGCGAGAAGGTGATATATTAATAAATATAAATTCTTAATGGAAATAATGGTAATAAACTAAAAAAAAACAAAAACAAAACAATTATATTAACACAAAAATAGAATAATATGTAACCAAGGAAGAGATTGTATATGGTTCTTTATGTTTTGTTAGGCTTCTTGATTAATTAATTCTTCGTTAAAATTTTAATAAATGCATTTGATTGTAGTAAACAACCTAATTCCGTGTTGGAATAACACTTTACTATCAAACTTTGAATAAAGTATTCACTGCTGAAGTTTGATTCTTCAGTGCGATCTTTTTATACGGTACAAACGTATTTGCTCATTCTTTGAATTCGTTTGATACAGGTAGAGATAGTTATAACACATGAGTTGGTATGACAATGTGTGTCAACTCAGCTAGCCTTGCCTGGCTAATCACGCTTCCATGTCACCGAGTAGCGGAATAACAAGCAGCAGGAACTCAGAAGCAGGATCTCAAGCGAAGACATCTGTTGGAAAAACAGGGGGGCGGGGGCGTCCTACTAAGTGGATAGTGTACGTACTTTGATGATTGTCCTACATACTGCTTCGATGATTCTCTCTGATTCTATAGGGGGATTTACTTTGCCTGCGTTTTGTTTAATATAACATAATAAGGTCCGGTTTCACAAATAAAGCTTTCAAACACTTGTTTACACAACTACGCAACTCGAATCGCTCAACTGGAACAGTAGAGACGTTGAGCACCAAACTCGCCCAACAACACAATAACAATATAATTTTCGTTTGCATGTGGAATAAAGAAATATATTCGTATTTACGGTTGACCCACTCAGTCATATGATTTTCAAAGGGGGACCAAGCCAACCCTGTCAGCGCCGACTCTATCGACTCGCGAATAATGGCAACACAAAGATCGGTATTAATTTAAATCAGAAACAAATATTTGATTTAATTTGATTTGATTGTCGTATTTATTGATGGCGGGATTAAGGCCTGTTAAGCATTCTCTTCCATCCAACCACTAAAAAAAAGACAGAAGCAGTTGGACACGACCTTGCTTAATTATAGTTGGTTTATGTTACGATTTTAAATATCTTGATAATAGAATGCTTACGTATATAATAACATAACATTGATAACAAATGAGTGACTTACTATGTATTTTTTATAGTCAATTAAAACGAAGTCTAACCACCCCACCACAATTCCTACGATCCAAGCTTAATTTGTTAGCTTTACGGTTGAGCATGTTTGAAACCAATTATACAAAGCCTGAACATTTGTCAGTCTTTTCGTATTCGTATTCTAGTGTCGCCCACCTACTCACTCACTTCCAAGTGCTGTTCTGAATATTCTTCTCGTCATGCCGTACCCGGCACCTCCACCAAAAACTATACTTTATCAAAGACGGTTTTATTATCGAGACGAGGAAACCACTCACATGCTAGCGGAAGACCAAGGTTCGATTTACTGTCTGGGTTGGATTGTATAATATATCTATAGAAATCCATTAGTACGGACATTGTGACACAAACTCTCACCTATCAAAGCTCATAGCAGTGCAGCAGTTGTCAAGTTAATTAAGTGCAGAGACAAAATGGATTGTCGATTTCCCAACTACAATGCTCCCATTACTACATCAAAGTGGGTCTCAATGTGTTGTAGGATATACATACATTTTCATCCTGTAACTGTTATTAATAACACTAACGGCCAGTTATACGTATGAATTGTTGTTCACGAAAGCTACTTTATTTTAATTTTATCCCAACAATGGTGACAGAAAGTTGGTGACAATGCAATCATGCTTTCTTTTGTAAATTATAAGCCATTAGTCTATATTATTTGAAAATATCGATTTGTACACGATAAGCTACACGATTCAAATGGATTTTTGAATAAGCTTCAAAGTGCTCTATATTTTTTATTTACCGTAATTTTTTGTATGATGATTTCAATACAACTGATTTTCCTTCATGATATAATTAATATAACAATTCCAGATACTTAATTAGAACAAAATATTTTGATGGAGGGTACATATTGAAATTGGCGCTCTCACGGATACGATAAGAGACGGTCACGCATTCTGCCGGCCAGGAGGCCTACACTAGAATAGGCGCTTCACGCATTTTCCCTTGTTACCCGCTAGAGGGCAGGCAGCGCTTCTTTTGCTCGCCTAGAAACAGTTCCATTCTCTCTCCTACAACGTTTGTAAAACGTAACGTAATTGTATCACAACTTGTCTTACTAATAATTAAATCTAACGAGTATTCTTGAACAAGTCTTGAATTCCTTTATGTGTGAAGTAACCCTGCGTATCCACTCAACCTGCTCCACAGGTTATGGGGCCCAGATTAACGGAATAAACGTTGGGTTAATTGATAAACAAAAGGTAAGTGCTTGAGGAATCACGTATTCAGATTTAGGCCTAGGCCTAGCCTACGCGTCGCGAAGGTTCTGGACCGACGGAATATGATGGCGTCATCTAGCTCGGCCAGAATTGAACTATTAGACAAGGATAATTACGATACGTGGAAAATACAGATGGAAGCTTTATTGGTTAAAAACGATGCTTGGGCGTACGTGAGTGGGGAAGACAGAAAACCTACAATCAGAACTGGAGACGCCGCCGCGGCATCGGTTATAGCCTTGAAGGAGTGGGAAAATAAAGATAGGAAGGCTAAGTCGGACCTTATCTTGTCAATTAGCCCTTCAGAGCTAAAACAAATAAAAGGATGTGTAACATCGAACGAAGTTTGGGTTAAACTGCAGTCGATATACCAATCAAGAGGGCCTGCTCGCAAGGCCACACTGTTGAAACAATTAACCTTGCATCGTATGGATGATAGTGAAGACGTGCGCGAACATCTTCGGAAGTTCTTCGATACGATAGACAAACTGAATGAGATGGAAATAAACATTAATCCGGATTTATTGACCATAATGCTCCTGTATAGCTTGCCGCCTAGTTTCGAGAATTTTCGGTGTGCGATAGAATCTCGGGACGAGTTACCAACACCGGAAGTATTGCGCGTAAAAATCGTGGAAGAAAATGATGCGCGGAAAAATGACACACGTATCTCGGACAATAACGCGATGTTCGTTCCTAAACGAAATGTGAAACGGTACGGTAGCTCCAACAAAAATAAAGGTGGTAAAAACGAACAGAAATCCAACGAACCATTTAAATATAAATGTCACCGCTGTCATCAGGTAGGTCACAAAGCCAAGGAATGTGTAAATGAGAAGAAACATGCCGAAATCGCAAAGAAAGCTGAGAATTTAAGCTTGTACGTTTCTTCGGAAAATTTATGCGAGGAAGCATTGAGATCAACGACCGCGAATCGTGGTGAGAAATGGTGCTTAGATAGTGGCTGCACGTCGCACCTATGCAATGACAGGGACAGGTTCGTTAAAATTGCTGAAAATAGACCCGGAAAATTAAATCTCGCCAGCAACACATCGACGGAGACTACGGCCAAGGGAATCGTGGCGATCACAGCTGAAGTCAACGGACAACAGAAGAATGTAAGTCTGAAAGACACGCTGCACGTTCCTGACTTACGAATGAACTTGCTGTCAGTCGGAAAAATCACTGACTGTGGATTCAAAGTAACATTTGGAAAGGAATCGGCCAAGATCATCGATGGAACGGGTAGGACAGTATTGTCAGCTGATCGAGTGAACGGGCTCTACTGTGTGCAAGAGAGTGAGCAGCAATGTAACATAACCACTGAATCAAAACGCGCTACTGTGGAGAGTTGGCATCGCAGAATGGGACATCTTAACGTCAAAGATCTCCTGGAAGGCGAACGCAACGGAACTGTGCTGGGTATCGATGTAATCGAACCGAGAGAGACGTTCGATTGTGAAACGTGCATCCGTGGAAAAATGACCAGAGCCCCTTTTCCCAAAAATTCGGAGAGAAACACGGAATTGCTGGAAATAATTTACTCCGATATTTGTGGTCCGATGCGCGTTGAATCGAACGGAAAGGCAAGATATTTTATCACGTTCATCGACGATTGCTCTCGCTGGTGTGAAGTGAAAATGCTCAAGCAGAAAAGTGAGGCTCTGGATGCATTTAAGGAATTCAAAGCTTTCGTCGAGACACATACTAGTAAGAAAATAATGTATCTTCAATCGGACAATGGCACAGAATATCGAAGTATCGCTTTTGAAGACTACTTAAAGACAAACGGCATCGGACGTAGGTTAACGGTTACGCACATACCGGAACAGAACGGAGTCGCGGAAAGGAAAAACCGTACGCTCGTGGAAATGGCGAGGTGCCTACTGATACAATCCGGACTGCCACCGTCGTTTTGGGGCGAAGCAATAAACACGGCAAATTACATCAGAAACAGGTGTCCTTCTAGAAGCATAAGTGGCAAAACTCCTTTCGAGAAGTGGACTGGAGAAGCACCGGACGTTAGTAACTTACGTGAATTCGGCTGCGAAGTCTTCACTTTGATCCGGGAACCAGCTCGGAGCAAGTTCGAGCCACGCTCGAAGAAAGGTGTATTTGTCGGTTATTCGAAGGAGTCGAAAGCATACAGAGTATGGGTACCGGAAGATAGAAAAATCGACATAACGCGAGACGTGGAATTTACTAAGTCAGTAACATTCCCATCCGACAAAGTGTACGAGGATTTTATGCCGGAGGAAACCAACTCCCCAGTTCGGAAGGTCGTTGAGTTTCCGATCAAAGAGAACGAGTCGAATGAAGAAAACGCGCCGGAAGAAGACGCGGCTGAGAATAACCAAGAAGAGGCCGTGGCCGACCCGGAAGACTCATGACCAGTCTCAGGGGAAGAAAGAAGATCTACCAACCGGCCTGTTACGCGGAAGAAGATTTGGAATTTGCCGGTGTAGCCGAAGTTCCATTCCAAGAGGCGATAGATGGTCCGAACAGGGACGAGTGGCGTCAAGCCGTAGCATCCGAGCTGAAATCGATTATCAAGAAAGATACGTGGAAGCTGGTGGAACGTCCATCGGATCGCAAGGTAATTGGCAGTCGAGTAGTCCTGAGAAACAAATACGATCAGGATGGGAACATCGACCGAAGAAAAGCTAGGATAGTCGCTAGGGGCTTCGCACAGCGTCCAGGTGTGGATTTCGACGAGACTTTTGCGCCGGTGGCGCGTATCAGTTCCGTACGTATGATGATGGCTCTAGCTGCACAGCATGGGATGAAGGTAAATCAGTTCGACGTCACGACCGCGTACCTGAATGGCGTGCTCGAAGAGAAGATATACATGGAGGTGCCCAAGCTCACTGAAGAAACACTAGAGGAAATATCTCACACGGAATCGAAGAACAGCGAAACTGGAAGAAAGCAACGGAAATGCTCCACGAACTAAGGGATGGTAACAAGGTATGTCTCTTAAATAAGGCGCTTTACGGTCTGCGTCAGGCCGGACGTCGCTGGCATGCAGCATTGAGCGAACAACTAACGAAATTTGGATTGAAACAATCTGCTGCCGACCCTTGCACATTTTTCTCCGGGCAAGGAGAAAACATCCTGATCGTCATGGTATACGTGGATGACATGTTAGTCGCATCCCGAAACGAGAAAGTCATTGCCGAAGTTTTTGATCATCTGTCGAAGGTATTCGAAGTCAAAAATCTTGGAGAAGTGAAATACTGTCTTGGAATAGAATTCGTCAGAGACGTTAAAGGAATATCCATGAACCAGCGAGGATATGTAAACGACATCCTAGAACGTTACGGAATGTCGGAGTCGAAGCCCGTATCTACGCCGTTGGACCCTGGCACGAAGCTGAAGAGGAACGAAGAGAAGTCCGAACCAGGGGAAGAGAAACTGCCGTACAGAGAACTAATAGGGGCACTGATGTATTTGGCTGTTTGCTCTAGACCTGACATAGCCCACGCGGTCAGCTATCTAAGCCAATACAATTCCTGCTACGACAGAACTCACTGGATCGCGGCGAAACGGGTTCTGCGGTACTTGAAGGGAACGGCGGATATTGGTCTACGATTCGAGAAATCAGCTGGAAGTTTGGTTGGTTTCGGGGACGCAGATTGGGGGAACTGTTCGAACGACAGGAGATCCTATACAGGGTATGCTTTCATCCTGAGCGGTTGTCCGATTTCCTGGGAATCAAGAAAGCAGAGAACAGTGGCCCTATCGTCGACTGAGGCTGAGTATATGGCTCTCACCGAAGCCGCTAAGGAAGCCATATACCTTCAGCGATTCCTCGTAGAACTCGGTTTTGAGAAATTAGCCGAAGTAAAAATATTCAGCGACAACAATGGGGCACGAAAGTTATCAGAAAACCCCATTTACCATCGAAGAACGAAGCACATAGATGTGCGCCACCACTTCATCAGAGAAGTGTTGGAAAATGGACTTGTGAAGGTCGAGTACAGGTCGACCGAGGACATGGCAGCTGACGTACTAACAAAGGGACTGTCTGGACCGAAGCACGCGAAATGCCTTCGGATGCTGGGACTGCAGAATCTCCGTTCTCATCTCGAGGGGAAGTGTTGAAATTGGCGCTCTCACGGATACGATAAGAGACGGTCACGCATTCTGCCGGCCAGGAGGCCTACACTAGAATAGGCGCTTCACGCATTTTCCCTTGTTACCGCTAGAGGGCAGGCAGCGCTTCTTTTGCTCGCCTAGAAACAGTTCCATTCTCTCTTCTACAACGTTTGTAAAACGTAACGTAATTGTATCACAACTTGTCTTACTAATAATTAAATCTAACGAGTATTCTTGAACAAGTCTTGAATTCCTTTATGTGTGAAATAACCCTGCGTATCCACTCAACCTCCTCCACAGTACATAAATAGATTCTACAAGATGCCTGCAGATAGTGTATAGAGGATTCTAGTATAATAGAAAGTGACTGATTTTGGTGGGCGTCGTATCAATACCTGCCAGCGGCAATCCTGCCGGTTTCCTTCTCTTGGTGAGGTTAAAATTGTATGATTGACTCCTTCCTTACCACTGGAATATTCCCTCTTAACCATCCTTTCACGTAGTTAATGTCCCCAGAGGGCATGAATAATTGTTCCTGGGAAATTTTGCTACGAAAACTAGAATCTCAGATAAGCCATGTTGCATTTTGTTTTAAAAGCTTGCATTCATAGAAATAAACTTATCGACTGTCCAATGTTTTCGTATTGCATTATACATTGTTTTATTACCTTTGTACGTTATGAATGGCAAAAAGCTTTTCACACTTCATTTCTTTTTTGAGTATTCTGCCACGTATTGTCTGCATGCAAAGAAAGAGTTAGTAGGCCTATACTATTCTCACTAATTGAGGCCGATTCTCCGTATATCTTTTAGAAAATATTGGGAAGAAGTTTATATTAGTTTAATTTCGTCACCAACCTCAGTTGAAGTCCCCCACACAAGTTTTATGAAGCCAGACGAGAGAAGTTTTAATGATGTCAAACATAGGAGACGATGTTGTTGTTGGTATTTTTTTACTGAGAATTTCGTGGCCGTGGCTTAATTACATTTATTTAGTTATTTTAGTTATTTAACGTCTATCCGATTCAGTTATAAAAAGTGATTTACAAATAAAGCCTATAAATAAAACAAATATTATAGCCTATTCGTAATATTTTTTACAAAAGCCAACATGTATTAATCAATCGGTTGGTTAAAAGACGTCAGAGAAATTTTCTTTACATAAATGTTTATCTCTGAATTTAAATACAAAATATTAATCATCAAACCGGCCGTAGTAATTGGCCACAAACAAATTCATCAATAATTTACTCCAAGCTCCCTACAAAGCTATATGTTCTTGTCATATTGAACTTAACAGATACAAACAAAGTACCAACCATAATTACTTTTTAGCACATTACATCAACCAACTACCGTAGTTGGTGGCCATATTGTCGTAGATCAGCAATTATTTCCCATATAACGTGTTACAATCGACATTTAATACTAGGAAAACGCTAAAGTCCCGTCGCGTTGATGGATGAGCTTTTTGTAAGTTTTTAGTTTGCGTGGGATCTATTTACTTTTCAAGTGCCTTTTGAACGCATTGTTGGTGATTGTTGTCAAGTTTCTATTGTTACTTGTAAATTGTCATTATAAACCTAAAAAAACTCATATTAAAACCTTTATTATATGGATTCTGGCTAACTTTTTCAACTTTTTCTTTCAAATAGCAATACATCACCATTACCTTAATGTCCATGTGAAATCGGAACGTTGTAGCGCCACCCGTTTGGTCAGAATCGGCCCAAGTGTCACGAAAATATCGCACTAAAAATCGAAAAAAATCGTAAAAGTACGATATTCATGAGAAATATTTCTTCGATTCTACCCAAAAACGTAGCAAGTTTAAGTTCAGAGATTTCGAAGGTACCCTGCAATTTTCATCAATATCGCATATGCCGTTTGCCCAGTAGAGAGCGAACAAACAGTAAAAAACAAAAAAAACAAAACAAAAACAAACAAACAAAACGAACAAACAAAGAAAACACCCGAGCTAATTTTTTTGGGGGATCAGTGAAATTGAAGTCTTCGCTTCGCTCAATCAATTATGTGAACATGATTGTAATATAATTATGAACATGAAGGCAACGATTTAAAAAACAAATGGAAAGAAGAAATAAAAATAATATAATCAGTCTGAAAGTCAGGAACGGGATGAGCTCGACCTATGCTACATTGGTAAAACCCTTTGAAATACTTTTGATCTACAATAGAAAATAATAATAATGAATGTAAAACCAAGTCAATCAAATCAAATATAATATCAAATTCACTTACGACTGATAGCTTTTAAGTGGCATAGACTACAAGTGATTGTAGTCGCTGCAATTCAATGCTTTTTTGCTATTAGCTAAATCCATAGCTTTATAATATTGTAAATTTGTGGGTTCAAGCAGCAGCAATTGAACCAATAACGCTAATGTACGGTTATAATGCATTCAGTACACTCAAAGCCTCCCTTTGTGAATTATTATCTCCGGATAATTGTCTCCGTACCCGCGCGTGGGTGTTGCAATAATGGACAATGCCAATACCAGAATCCAAAAGCAATCTACACTGTTGCCGCATACGTTATCGCAACACAGCCATTGTAAAACGCGCGATATTATTATGTTGGAAGTCACCGTTTGTTACCGAGTTTAGAACAGTCAATAAGGAAATGCTTGGATTGAGTTTTCTCTCAAATAGTCTTTCACCCAGTAAATCACCTGAAGAGGTTTATGAAATATGTTTAGGCTGATTTCATGATAAAAATTTAAATTCGGTTGGCTACACACGCTTTCCATTGCAGATGATAATTCTATAGAAACGATTCGAGATCGGGAATAATGTTTAAAGAGCAACAGTTGAATAATATTTTGAATCAAAATCTGAAGTGTATGTATAAATCTGTAAAAGTTATAAAGCATCAAAAGTTGGAGATCAAGATCGCGTAATTATTTTATAGTTATGCAAAGAGTGATTTATCACTTATATTGTTAAAGCTCTTAAGTAATTATGTTTAAAGTAAAAGGGCGTACATGATTTCACCGATAATTTTAATGGTACTATTATGTAAGGTGTGTGAGATTTGCGACCATGATTACTGAATTCTAACAGAGGCAAGACATTCTGAATTAATATGCTATATCATATCACTATCTTTGAAGTTAAACCTGTGGCTGTAGCCGAGCGATAACGTTGGGTGAGTTTGACCATGGACTAAAAATAGAAACTGATGGTTTGACATCCCTGATTGCCTCCGTCTCTAGCTAGCAGTGGGTACATAATGTCGCAGGTCGAGATGGCACCGGACTCGCCGCATTCAGCCAGCGATTACCTAACTTAATTAGACAACTATGAAGCGAGCTCGCCGAGTAATTGTTTTAATATTGTTATGAGTTCTCCAACGATTTTAGGTCAGGAGTATTAGAAGTGATTATTCAACCACAAACCTACGTATAGTTTTGAAGTTGGATTCCATTGCTTTTAGGGTTTAGTAAATGCAATTAGATTTCAAACAGATTACGTCGAATTTAGAATTTGTAGCCAAATGTCGACGAGGGAAGTTTTACATAAATGCAATTTAGTTAACAAATATGAAAACCACAAGAACATAATAAAAAAATAAGCTTTACAAAATAAACTTTGTGTGTTAATTCACATATACATTAAATCTGTTTAGCAAGGCAAACTTAGTTAGAAGTTGTTTGCGTTTATTCTGGATTCTACTTCAGATACTTAAAATACAAACTAAACATGAATAACATTTTGTAAATTAGATCAGTGCAAGTTTCAAATTAAGGTTTTTGAAATCAAACATATAGGCCTACCTACTTGAAAGTAATGTGGGCGTTTTAGTTGAGTAAACAGCAAAGCGGTCAGTGTAAGTACCAATACGCAGAAAAAAGTTTGTCTTTAATTAGTTAACACGACCGGAGCCACTTCGCTCATGACGGAGGTCTTTGATCGTTAAGACTCTCGTCAAACCTTCAGATCTTGTAACTGTCGACTGTGATGTTTTTATTTGCTATGCGCATTACCAACAAACGAAAACCAAGTCTCTCTTTCATGTTCAAAGCAACATATTTGCTCAAGGTATAATGCTTGTAATGCTTAACAGAAAGATATTTGCAAGCCAGTCTGAGTGATCAAAGTTGCTTGCTAATGGAAATAAAACGTTATACTTAAAATAAAAATGAATGCACTGATTTTAGAACAGTTAATATATTAAGTTCTTTGAGCAGTTCTTTATACTGCAAAGCCGTTCTTAGTTGCGTCAATACGTTTATTGTAAAAGTCTAAAAAACACATTTCAGTTGAGTTTTTTTTATGATCTTCAGGTTGTTGCGTCTTGTCGATGATGAGCCATCACTGCTGGACGTTTAGCAACTAACATAGCACAAAACATCGAGCAGTGTCTCGTCTCGTCAATAACCCCAGGACTACTCAAAACTCATCTAGGGTCGTGGAAGCCTGCAACAACTCATGTTGAGTAAGAAGCCTAAGTAAATGAACGACAATCAATCGCTTAAATCTAGGCAAATTAGGATTCTTCAAAAGGAATTCTACCACATAGTAAATAGTATTCGTAATTCTTGTTTTATGACACAGTTCCCCAAGTAACACAGAAAATGTGTGCGCTTATGGGCCATCAGCGGCAAAGTGATGGCAAAGTTTTGCGTTGATGGGCCGCCTATGGCCCATAAGCACACAGCCGACAGTTGGCGTACAGTAGGCGGCCCACCTATGGCCCATAAGCACACTTCCGACAGGCGGTGAACAGTAGGCGGCCCTCCTATGGCCCATAAGCACACAACCGACAGGCGGGCGAACAGTAGGCGGCCCTCCTATGGCCCATAAGCACACACACCGACAGGTGCGAACAGTAGGCGGCCCGCCTATGGCCCATAAGCACACAACCGACGGGAATCTAATGAGAGTATATAACACATTTGATGATGGATTAAAAGGAATAATTTAATTGTCAATTTCATCATGTTACGCTAATCATTCTCGCTCTTCTTCGTCGATTTAAGGAATATTGACGCTCTCACATTCAAGGTATATCATTTTAGTATCATTTAAACTTATTATTTGATAATATTAATATTATGATAATATATTATTATATATCATTCCGATACCGAATACTCCACGTAGGGTTTCCAAAATAATACTTTGATTATTGCATGCAATCGACATAATTTTTAAATTAATTTCAAACATGTTTATAAATACGGTCATTAATTTCATTGCAATATGCAGAATTAATCCGCTGTCGATAATGCTGTCATGTATCTGTAATATGCCTTTGCACTTGCCGTTTCGTAGTGCAAATTTCACATACTTGACGCAGATGGAACAAAACGAAAAATCTCTTTAAATAGAAATATATTCATTACAAATAAATAATATGTCATATTGTATGTTTGTAGAACTACAGCAAATAAATCGGCTTAATTAATATTTAAAATTTTCCTAAATCTTAGTTTATCAATAATATTATCATAATAATTATGACATTGCCAAAACTATTTGTTATTTATTTTTGGGTTGAGCAGTACGACCAGTACCTATAGACGATTACAGTAAAAATTATGACACGTTTATCCCAGACATAATAATTATTCCTGCTTGTAATTTTTTTTTTGGTTGAAAGGCAGATTTTTTTCTATTTGTAACACATACTCTTGTCTACAAACTGACATACTTGGAAAATTGCACTTACGATTTTTTTCTTCCGCCGGTACGAATAGGTGGAAGAAATATATGATATAAGTGCAAGATATTAACGACAAAATTTTTCCAAGTAATAGAAACAAAAATCATCCTTCAAACCAAAATTTATGAGCAGGGATATGTCCGGGGCATAAGTAATTAATGTATCTGTAAGCATCGAGGCCTATATAAGGCTTACTATGATTACTATTAAACCCAAAAATAAAAATAGTAAGTTTTGAAAATATCAGATGATCATTGATAAACTATATCTGTTTTTTGTTTTAGGCTTTACAAAAAAAATGGCCAATAGGTAGAGGTACGTGAAAATAGCGTTTTGTGAATAGATGCTACAAAGCGCTATTTTTTCACTTCAAACAAGGTTTTCCAGTCCTATTTTCTTTTCTTTTCCATAGTAGGGATAGATGGTTTATACACATTTATACGCATTAATATTGATTCAACCTTGATGACATAATTTCAAAATAATAATATGAAAAATCTTCATACACAAGTTTTTGAAGGTGGCCAAAAAAATAGATGCTACAAAACGCTATAAAATGACACTTGAAAATGCTATTTTCACGTACCTCTACCAATAAGGAATATTTGGTGTAGGCCTATATCAAAGTAGGGAGAGAGGCTTAAATTTAGCGATTACTTTACTGTCTGTCCGTCTGCCCGTGTGTGACTGGTAAAATTAATAATAAATACAAATCCAAACTGAGCTCCTAATCACTTTCCGTCAATTTAATTCATGCCATTTAGATATATGGGCTGATTCTCTTTGGTCAATTTAAATATGAAGAAGAGTAGGCCTACTCTTAAAGCAACTCAATTTGAATACATACATTAATGAATCTTTAGTTTGATGACAAACCTGAGATGGCATTTATTTAGTTTCCATGTAAACAAGGTACGAAATGTTGACCACAAGACGTTCCACAATGCATACACGCTGGGTACATCTTCATAAGGCAGCTGGCGCGCTACGCTAGCAGAGATCACGGTGGTGTAGCGGTCAGCGTTCCAGAGTCCGGCGCAGCAGGTTGGGGTTCGAGTACGGCGATGGGCGATAAAATTTATCTATATCTAATAACTCTCTCTGTATTAACTTGAATTTGTGATCTTACACACAGTTCACAGAAATTGAAATGCTAGCACGATTGAAAAGATATATAATTTTAAACATTTGTCAGTTAATATTTCGTTTGTGTGCGTGACTTCCTCGCGTCTCTACTAGATGGTGCTAGTGTTCCCGAAACATTCTCACCGCCGGGCCGTAAGCATCCCGCTGTGACAAAAGTGAAGCAACTGTCGGATTTGCTACAGCGGCCCGCCTGTGGACCATAAGCGGCGAACTGATGGCAAACTGTGTATCGCCGGCTATGGCCCATAAGCGGGCCGTTGTCACAAAAATGCAGACACAGTATTTTCGAAACTGATGGTTTTTGCTACAGTGGGCCGCTTATGGCCCATAAGCGGAGCGTTGCTTATGGCAAAGTTATGGGCGCCTGGCCAACCCCATAAGCGGGCCGTAAGCGCATCGCCGCTTATGGGCCATCAGCTCAACTGATGGCGATGTTACAGCTCGCCATAAGATCGCCATCACTTTGTGCTACTTGGGTCAACAGCTAAAATTCTTTGCACTAATGCAGGCAGCACATCAATGAACACTAGTCTATAGTTCTGGTAAACCCTGGTCTGATTTGATTCCATTTCCACCCATCGAAAATCCTTACTGATGGTATTTTCGAGTAATGTTTTAACACTATAGAAAAATGCTGATATAGATTTATTCCTTTCAATTATACAAATTCTCCAACTATCTATAGTTACTATAGGCCACAAAGGTTGACACGGGTAAACTCATGTGAAACGCTTACCACTTAGCGGGTGATTCCCACTTAAAAGTTTATTTCGCATAGAACATATTAATATAAACGACTAATCCTAGAAAGCCCATCAAATATTTAAGGAAATAAAGGCAATTTTTCAATTTTCTTTTTACACAGACTTTTTGTAATATTTCGAAAAAATTCCCATTTACTGAAGTATGATTTAATTCCAAAGTATACTTGCGTTATCTTTAACGCGAGCGTTATTGCTCTTAATTTTCCTCGACTTCCATTATTTCTGAAGAAATTGACGATGTTTTCGTAATTCTCGTGAAATATTGCTTCCAACGGCAGATTGAGGGCCCTTGGGTTCTTATTTCTTGGTTAGAAATTAGAGTTAGATTACATTTAGATCGGTTGAGGTTGGAGTGCGCTCGTTACGTACTTGAAATAAATCACAAATAAAACGATATCTTGACGAAAACCAGGAGGTATGAGTACGACCACAGCTCGTGAAACATAATTTTTAGCGAGCGATAAACCTTTTGAATATTTAGCCAGACGTTTTAAAAACCATTACAAGTGGATGTTTCTGGCTTCTTGCTAATGTAATTATGATTAATTAGACATGCTCAAATCTTACCATTGTACATTCAATAAAAATTTTTCTTTTTGGGCTTTTGTAACAAAAAACCAAATAGAAAATGTGTGGAAATTGTGCCCATAAAAAAACAAAAAAAAAATTTTTAAAAGTTTCTTAATTGTGGAAAGAGTTTGCCCCAAAAGCGGTCTTGATGTTTTAAAAAACTTTGTATTCATAAAACTTATTCAGGGGAGATAAAAATTGTTTGGGTTTTTAAACAATTTTATTTTTTCAGAAATAAAGAGAAAACATGGCAGTAAAATCTTTTTTGGATTTATATCATACTTTCAAAAAATCGCAATGTATAAAAAACTGGGGCCCCAAAAGCTCTTTTTGCTAAACATGGGTTTCCGAAGTACCGGGGGTTTTTGGGTTCAAATCCTATCGTGGAAAACCTTTTACGACATTTCGCGTATGGAGATATTATTTATTCAAAACATCTAGTTTTACCCAGTTTGATTATTGGCTGCATCAAAATGTTAATTGCCACTGGCCAGTTAATTTAAGTAACAAAATATTTTGTTTGTGTCCTTTAGGAATCATTTTTAGGTTTTCTTGCTTTATTGTTGTCAGGTTTTAGCGCAAGTACGCATGTTTTTTGGATTATTTTCTCGATTTGGATTAAACGTGGGCTCTTTATTATTATTATTATTATTATTATTATTATTATTATTATTATTATTATTATTATTATTATTATTATTTTTTTTTTATTGTATTTTCGAACATTTAGTAGGAAGGGTGGCAAAAAAGGGCAGAATGACTCAAACACAAGGGGTACACAATATATTGTGAGACACTAACTGTTAGAAACTATTTAATTGACCTTATAAGATGAAATACATAAATATTTCTCTTCGTTATATAGCCCTACATGATTTTATTTTAAACTTAGTATTTTAATTTTGAATATAAATGTTTGTGAACAACATGGCTACAAATTTTATTCAACTACCATATTTTGTTTTCATTCTTCATAATATGCAATGGTTTTTGTTAGCTGATACTTGGGAAATTGGGAACATTGTTGGGAACAATAATCTAAATATCATAAGAATATTTTTAAAATCGTACCACACTTTGTGTCTGAGGAAGATTTATTGTAATTTAAACGTTGCTCTAATGCCGTAACTTTCAAATTATTTGGCGGAAATATACATATCACTTATTGTCTACTGTAGGTCCACAATTAAAAATATTTTAAAAAAAGGGTTTGTCCCCGACTATTCCTTGTAAGAGGTAAAGCTCCCCTTTTAAAATGTTAAAGGGTCGTTTAAAAAGAAGGGTTTGGGTTTTAATAAAATATATGTATAAATATTTGTGTTTTGTTGGAGAGGGGAAGCCCAAGAATTTCCCAAATTTTAAGACCCCCCCCAAAAATTTTGTCGGGGGGTTTTTTTTTTTTTTTTTTTTTTTTTTTTTTTGGTTTTTTTTCGCCCCTCTACCCGGGCCAAAAAGGCCCTATGCCCCTTTGAAGAAAATTTTTAGGGGACCTTTGAAATCCCCTGAAAATTTAAAACTTGCTACTTTTTGGGGACAATCGAAGAAAATTTTTTCTAAAGAAATCGTACTTTTTTTCGATTTTTTTTTATTTTTATGCGATTTTTTTCGTGACATTTGGGGCCCAAATTTTGACCAAAAGGGTGGGGAACAACGGGTTTATATTTTTCATGGGGAAATTTAAGGGTTTTGGTATGTAGACTTTTTTTAAAGAAAAAATTGAAAAAATTTGCCGGAATCCAAAAGAAATAAAAACTTTTTTAAAAATAATTTTTTTATTTTTGTGGGATTTTTTTTCGTGCCATTTTGGGGCCCCTTCCCGACCAAACGGGTGGGGCTACAACGACATATTATTCCATGGGCATTAAGGTTTGGTGATGTAAATACCCCTTTTTAAAGAAAAAGTTGAAAAAATTAGGGCCGAACCCCTAGAAATTTAAAACTTTTAATATAAGGTTTTTTTTTTCGGTAAATAACAATTTACAAAATTACAATAGAAACTTGACAACAACACTTACAATGTGTGGTAGCAAAACAAAGCACTTGCAAAAGTAAAGAAAAATCCCACGCAAACTTTTTCCCAAAATTTAAAAAAAAACTCATCAAAAAAACGCGAAATAAAAAAACGTTTTTTCGAACTTCCTAGAATATAAAAATTCCCGGGCCCTAAAAGGGGTGCCCCCTCAACTCTATTATGCGACTTAATAGGGAATTTGCATAACATTGTTTTATGGTTCTACTGGGTTAAGGCCACCTTTCTTTTATATTACACAAAAATATCTTATTTTCTTCATTTTGAGATTTTTTTTATTTTTAAAATAAGGGGGGAAAGTTTCCTACATATTTTGGTGGAAAAAAACGGGTCATACGTCACCAGCCTTCATGATACCAATCAACCAATCACGTAACGATATATCAAGTAACTCTCTTTCGGAGATTATCTTGGCTGTACAAGCTCATTTTGACATCTAGTTTGTTCTTTTATGCTTAATATTTTATTTTATACATTTATTTATATCACAACGTTAGCTTTAACCTTATTTTAATTGATAAAAAGAAAAAACACAATGTTGATTGTAAAACTTGGAAAAGGACATCAACTGTTATTTGTTGTTGGCCATTGTTGTAAGAACCAAAGACTTTAGTAAAAGGAGGTAATTTCGTTGTTTATCTAGGTGGCGGTGTTCGTCATGAAGGCCCGTGAAGGCCGGTGACGTAGGATAGGCAGCCGTTTCAAAATAAATGTGCGGGAAATTTAAAAGGTCAAACTTTGACCCTCAATAGATATTAAACAATAGGCTATTTGCAAAAATCCTGTAAGTGTATTTTTTCGATAGCCACTAACACCCTTTAGAACACCAAAAAAAAATGGATCTCTACATTTATTATTTTGACCGTAATATTGTTTTTAGTTTTCTTGGTCAAATTAGCGTTTTGAAACGCACCTGGTCGCGCGCCATTTTCGTGACGTCACCGGCCATGTAGGCTACCAGCGGACGCATTGGGATAACACGCGCAGGGGCCCTGCTTTCGCGGCAGTCAGCAATGAATATCGAATTAAAGTATTGTGTTGTTCCTTATGCACTAGCACTTGTGTAGCTACGCTACATAAACTGTATTTTAGTGTTCCCAAAAGATTTGAGGCGTAAATTGACATGATTGTAACTTAGTAATGATAATAGGGAATGTTGTGGTTGCCAATACGAACTTTTAAATTGTAGGCCAAGGCCGAGCTATATGCCCGGCCTATAGGTCAATAATCTCGGGGGTTTCGCACGGGGAAAAACATTTTTTTACACATTATATTCGTTTTAATTAGAGGTGGCATTGTATTATGATAAGTAACTAATTTATCTTACTGTATAAGTTACATAAATATGTATTCTTGTATGCATTACCCTTCTTGGCGTCGAATAGCCATCCTACATAAAAGTGAAAATCCCGATCGCTAGCCTCACGGTGGTAAATTAACATGGTTGTGGTTGCCAAAACTATTATGCTAATTATTAATGTCCGTGAGCCTTTAAAATCATTTTCTAATCTATAAAAGTGGAAAATTAACTTTTTATTGTAGGCCGAGCTATATATGCCCGGCCCATTAGGCCTACAATCTCGGGGATGCACAGGAAAACGTATTTTTTTGGTACGTTATATTCGTTATTAATTAGTGGTGGCATTGTTTTATGATAAATTACTCATGTGTCTTACTGTGTAAATTACGTGCAAAATTACTTTATTGTAGGCCGAGCTATACGCCCGGCCTATTAAGGCCTACATCTCGGGGGTTATGCACGGAAAATCGTATTTTTTGGTACGTTATATTCGTTTATTTAATTAGTATTATTATAAATTATACTCATGCGTTAACTGTATAAATTACGTGCAAAATTACTTTTAATTGTAGTCGAGCTATACGCCCGGCCTATAGGCGTACAATCTCGGGGGTTATGCACGGGAAAACGTATTTTTGGTACGTTATATTCGTTATTAATTAGTGGTGGCATTGTATTATGATAAATTACTCATTATGCTTACTGTATAAATTACATGAATATATTTTCTTGTATGCATTGCCCTTCTAGGCGTCGAATAGCCAAACCTATACTTGAAAATCCTAGGCCTAGATAGCTGTTCTTACGGTGGTTTCGCGCACGGAGGTTTTGCGGGAAAGTTAATTTGGGTAGGTTTGTACGTTATCATCGAATGGCAGTGAAGTATGGTTAATTACTCATTTACCTATTAGAATCAGAGATTTCTGGTTAATTAATATCATTAGCCTCTACCTTCCATAAATCCATTCTGTCAGGTAGGCCTGCGTATTGGATTTGCGCGTCAACCAAGCAAGTCCACTGCTTCTACGTGCCTCTTACATGGCGGGTGACGTCACGACCAATCAGAGCGCGTTATCGGTTGCCACGGCGGCATTTGAAAATTACGCATTTTCAAACACAGTTTTCTTATAGAATACATTTTTTTCAAACGTTCAAACCAATTTTTTTGTGTTTAGAATTAAAAAACCCTCAGGAAACACCCATTAATTAGCATTTTTGAACTTCTTGCCCTATACCCCATTAACTTTTAAACACCTTAAATTAACGTTTATATCATTTTCAGAAGAATATCTATATATTGCGGATACTTTTACCGATATCTGGAACTTATGCAAATTCCCTATTGTAATTAACATAAAATATAATAAGAAATACTCACAAATATAAATTTATTGGATGAGCGTAGCGAGCGAAGCGAAGATTCTATTTCACTGTACTGGAGAAAAAAATCCGGAATGTTTTATTTTTTATTTTTGTGTGTTTGTCCACACGATTCCGGCTAAACCGATACTCCAAATGCGATGAAATTTTATGGAGGCCTTCGAAATCTCAAATCTCTGAACTTAAAACTGCCACGTTTTTGAGCGCAATCTCGATTTTTAAAAATTTCTTCGACTTATAACACCTACATGCTTTATCCGATTATTATGATTTTTTTACAAAACCTGAATTTTATGAATTAATATATTCGTGTGATATTTGAGCGCGATCGAAAAATTATTTCTTATGAAAATCGCAATTTTACTATTTTTTTTATATTTTTAAAACATTCTTCGACTTATAATACCTACATGCTTTATCCGATTGCAATGATATTTTCACAGAACCTCAATTTTATGAATTAATATATTCGTGTAAAATTTGTGCGCAATCGAATAATTCAATATTACGATTTTTTCCTTTTTTTAAAATTATTACGATTAATTAAAAAAATTAAAAATTAATGTTAATTTTTTATTTTATTTTATTTAATTTAAAAAAATCTTCAACTTAGTAATGATGTTTTCACAGAAAAACAGAAAATCCGCATAACACATGGCATAACTCAATGCACCAATTACGCTCATCCAACAACGCGGCGGGACTTGAGCGTTTTCCTAGTTTTAAAAACTAACGATTTTGGGCGTATTTACGAAGGTTTTAAATTGGCTAGTTGCGAAGCGGGACTAAAACGCTCCGGACATTGCGTGACGTCATAAGAATGTAATAGCTGAATAGATCTCCGCGCGCGCGCTGCACCACATGCTCGCCGGCTGGAACAGAATGTAGTCAAATTCATGTCAAGCAATTTAATATATTCTAATTGAGCGAGCGAAGCGAGCGTCTCCACTTGACTCTTATGGCTCGAATGTCTGTTTTTTTTTTTTTTTTTCTGTCACGGCTTCGTTACAGGTCGCACCGTTTCTCTGATCGACCTGAAATTTTGCACACATGTACATACCACCTAGACGGGTTGCTGTATAGTGGCAAAATCGTTCAAAAAGTTAAAAAGTTACATTAAAGTTAATCGAAAGTTTTTTTTTCAAACTAAACGGCGACAAAATCTGAGGTGCCAAATCATTTAGAATGTCCGTCCGATCACGAATATGTTATTTTTATTTTGATCCGATAAGTAGTGTAGATGGAAATTACATTATACAAAGTCCCGTTACCATGGCAACGGAAAGTCGCACAGCTTTTTTGGCTCATGATAGCGGTCGAACGGAGGCTCGGACCCAGTTGAAATTTTGACCATCCGCAAGTTTCGTTCCGATTGAATGCCATTAGTTTTGTGGCAAAATCGTTCAAAATGTTATAAAGTTACATTAAAGTTAATCTAAAGTTTTTTTTTTTAAACTTAAACGGCGACAAAGTCTGAGGTAGCCAAATCATTTAGAATGTCCGTCCGGTCACGAATATGTTAATTTTATTTTGATCCGATAAGTAGTGTAGATAGAAATTACATTTTAACAAAAGTAACGTTACCATGGCAACGAAAAGTCGCACAAGAATTCTGGTCACTATGTACTGCCACCTAGAAGTAATCAAGAGTTAAAATAGTTTTCCCAAAGAAATAAAGTCAAGGTCCTCTAGATGGCGGTGGATTTTATCCATTCTCTCCTATTTTACAAATTTTCAGCTAAATCGGTCAAGACCATAAAGACTTATTGGTATGTAACATTATGGGAATGTCGTACTCGGGTCGTGTTGCACGTACCGGTGCTCGCTCAACAACGCGTCCAACTGAGCGTTTTCCTAGTAGTTTGTCTGAAGCATGAGCCTTCACCTAATAATGGTAATTGGATGAGCGTAGCGAGCGAAGCGAAGATTCCATTTCACTACACTGGAGGAAAAGAACCGAAATGTTTTTTTTTCATCTTTCTTTCTTTCTTTCTTTCTTTTTTCTTTTTTTTCCTTTCTTTTTTCATTTTCTTTTTTTTTCTTTTTGTGTGTTTGTCCACACAATTCCGGCTAAACCGATAGTCCAATTGGAATGAAATTTTATGGAGGCCTTCGAAATCTCTGAACTTAGAACTACCACGTATTTGAACGCAATCGAAAAATTATTTTTCATTAAAATCGCAGTTTTACGATTTTTTTCGATTTAAAAAAAAAAATTCTTCGACTTATAACTTCTACATGCTTTATCCGATTGTTATGATTTTTCACAAAACCTTAATTTTATGAATTAATATATTCCTGTGAAATTTGAGCTCAATCGAAAAATTATTTGTTATAAAAATCGCAATTTTGAAATTAAATTTAAAAAAAATCGCAATTTTTCGCATTTTTTGTTTAAAAAAAAATTCTTCGACTTATAACATCTATATGCTTTATCCAATTGTATTTGGATGAGCGTAGCGAGCGAAGCGAAGATTCCATTTCACTACACTGGAGAAAAAAATCGGAATGTTTTTTTTTGTATTTTTGTGTGTTTGTCCGCACGATTCCGGCTAAATTGATACTCCAATTGCGATGAAATTTTAAGGAGGCCTTCGAAATCTCTGAACTTAGAACTGCCACGTTTTTTTGAGCGCAATCGAAAAATTATTTCTTATTAAATCGCAATTTTAACGATTTTTTTCGATTTTTGGAAATTTTCTTCTACTTATAACACCTACATGCTTTATCCGATTGTTATGATTTTTTTCACAGTACCATAATTTTATGGTTTAAGATATTCGTGTGAAATTAGAGCGCAATCGAAAAATCATTTCTCATGAAAATCGAAATTTTACGTTTTTTCTTTTCTTTTTTAAAACAATTCTTTGACTTAAAACACATCCCTACATGCTTTATCCGATTGTAATGATTTTTTCACAGAACCAATTATTTTATGAATTTTTATAAATTCGTGTGAAATTAAGGCGCAATCAAATAATTATTTCTTATGAAAATCGCAATTTTACGCTTTTTTTTCTCTTTTTTTAAATTACGATTAACTAAAAAAATTAAAAATTAAAGTTTATTTTTTATTTAATTTAAATTAATTTTTAAAAAAATCTTCAACTTAGTAATGATTTTTTCACAGAACAACAGAAAATCCGCATAACACATGGCAGCTCAATACACCAATTACGCTCATCCAACAACGCGGCGGGACTTAAGCGTTTTCCTAGTGATATTTTCACAGAACCTTAATTTTAAGAATTTATATATTTGTGTAAAATTTGAGCGCAATCGAAAAATAATTTCTCTTGAAAATCGCAATTTAACACTTTTTTCGTTTTAAAAAACATACGCTCATCCAACAACGCGCCTGAAAAAGCGTTTGCGAAGCTTCCTAGTATATAATAACATGCATTGTCAACGAATAATACCTTATTTATTATCTGCAAATTTGTTTATTCAACATTGCACTTTGTTTGATCCATGGGTTGATTTCCGACACTAAACCGGGAAAACTTCTTTATCAACTCTGGTTTCCATGGTAACCAAGACCTTGGGCCAACTGCCTCTGTTAGGAATTGTTGGATGAGCGTAGTGAGTGAAAAAAAAGTGAGTGAACAATCGAAGCGAAGATTCCATTCTACTACACTCGAGAAAAAATCCGGAATGTTTTTTCCTTTTTTTTGTATTTTTGTGTGTTTGTCCACACGATTCCGGCTAAACCGATACTCCAATTGCAATGAAATTTTGTGGAGGCCTTCGAAATCTCTGAACTTAGAACTGCCACGTTTTTGAGCATAATCAAAAAAATATTTCTCATGAAAATTGCAATTTTACGATTTTTTTTTATTTTTCCAAAATTTATTTTACTTATAACACCTACATGCTTTATCCGATTATAATGATTTTTTTACAGAACCTTTATTTTATGAATTAATTTATTCTTGTGTATAATTTGAGTGTAATCAAAAAAATATTTCTCATGATAATCGCAATTTTAAGATATTTTCTGATTTTTTTCAAATTCTTTGCTTATTAACACCTACATGCTTTATCTGATTGTAACGATTTTCTTACAGAACATTAATTTTATGAATTTATATATTCGTGGGAAATTTGAGCGTAATCGAAAAATTATTTCTCATAAAATCGCAATTTTACGCTTTTTTCGTTTAAAAAAAAATTACGCTCATCCAACAACGCGACTGAAAAAGCGTTTGCGAAGCTTCCTAGTCTAGAAACCAATGAATTTGCCAGGCGGTGGAACCCCTATCGGTAGACTGACGAAACGATACAAGTCGTGACGTCACAGTCAGCTAGGCCTGTTTACGCGCGGAATTTAAACACGAATATTCATACCCTCATAAAACCGTTGAATAAAACCTAGCAAAAGACATTTTTCGACGGACTTTTTGGGGGAATCGTCTTTTTTTGGATGAGCGTAGCGAGCGAAGCGAAGATTCCATTCTACTTCACTGAAGAAAAAAATCCTGATTGTTTTTTTTTCTTTTTTTTTCTTTCTGTATTTTTGTGTGTTTGTCCACACGATTCCGGCTAAACCAATACTCCAATTGCGATGAAATTATCTGGAGGCCTTATTAATCTCTAAGCTTAGAACTGCCACGTTTTTGAGCGAAATCAAAAAATTATTTTTATGAAAATCGCAAATTTTACGATTTTTTACGATTAAAAAAAAAATGAAATTCTTGTACCTATAACACCTACATGCTTTATCCGATTGTAATTATTTTTTCACAAAACCTTTATGTGATGAATTAATATATTCGTTTGTAATTTGAGCGTAATTATAAAATTATTTCTTATGAAAATCACAATTTTATGATTTATTTTTATTTTTAAAACATTCTTCGACTTTTAACACCTACGTGCTTTATCCGATTGTAATGATTTTTTCACAAAACCTTAATTTTATGAATTAATATATTCGTGTGAAATTTGACGGCAATCAAAAAGTTATTTCTCATGATAGTCACAATTTTAAGATTTTTGCCGATTTTTCAAATTTCTTTGACTTATAACACCTACAAGCTTTATCTGATTGCAATGATTTTTTCACAGAACCTTTTTTTTTATGAATTTATATATTCGTGGGAAATTTGAACGTTATCGAAAATTTTTCTCATAAAATCGCAATTTTACGCTTTTTTCGTTTAAAAAAACATGGGCTCATCCAACAACGCGCCTGAAAAAGCGTTTGCGAAGCTTCCTAGTAGTAACTACGTTACGAATATATTTAAAAGTAAATTTGAGGAGTATTCCTTTTTGGGCACAAAACATTTCCCACGGAAAAAGTTCTCATTGCCAAACTAATAGACCCAGGAGACTCAGTAAACTCTGGATTGTAAAGGAAAGCTACATCTTTGCTAGTATACTTTTCAATTTTGAGTACCGTTGAATACATTTTATGCGGATTTTTACCAAATGGCAGCTTTGACAATACATTTGCGTACGTTTGGTGTATTTAAAGAATAATTATTGTTTATACTTTATTTTCTAAAGGGAATACTAGCATAGATCTAAGTTTATTTTTACCTTGTGTAAAGTATAACGCAATATCTTCAATCGTTCATCAGTCAAATCTCTTTTGAGAGAGTATATTTTAAATCTCATAACATGGGCAAGATAGGACTAACGAGTAGCGGGCATTGTTGCCTTAGATACTGGTTTCGTTTTAAAAGAACGGAAAGGGAACCATTTGAAGAGAGATTACTCGTATTGGGGAACGATCCCACGATCTCCACGTTATGAGGCGTACTATAGACGACGCCGTGACGTGACGTGACGTGACGTGACGTGACGTGACGTGACGTGACGTGCAATCACCGTCATTGGGAGGTTGTCGACTCAGCCTCATTCGACAACTGGCACCCCTCCAGCCAGCCACGTCCCAATAGATAATTATTCATCAATCGCAGAGGCAGCTCCGTTGCTGCCAACAAAACACATGTAGGACGTGATCATAGACTAATTTCACCAATTACAATAAAAACTACGAATGCAGACGGATTTTCTGTTTCTCTCACTCTAGTAGCGGTTCGTACTCTGTCGCCCTCCCCTCTCTTTCCTATGTCCCTCTCAAGATGTCGATCATCGTCTCTTTCTTTCTCTTCATCTTGTACCGGTTTTATCTTTCTCTTTTTGGAACAGAAATATCAAAGCTTTGTCTTTCTTTCCCCTCTCTCCTCCCTTTCACCCCCACCCCTTCCTTCAAACCACCCTCTTCCCTCCACCTACACTAACAAGTCTCTTTATAGAACAGAAACGACTCACTGTTTATAATACCGGAATTATTTTCAGGTAAACGAAGGAAATGGCACGTTTGAACTTTGAATGTAATTAATGGAAAACGTGGCTCCGTTCGTGCGAGAAACCGTTCTGTTTGTAATGAAATATTTAGTTAATGCTTGTACTGGTAATTAATCTCCGTAATAAAATGTGTGCTTATAATTGGACAAACAAGACTTTATATGAAGTAAAGTAACAGTAATTATACGCGAGGAACTTTCATCATGGTTCATTTATCTATTTTCTGCCTCAATATATTAATATTTTAAATGTTTATTGCAACATCATTTCTAAATTTCTTGAAGTGAAAAAATGTTGAATGGAACTCTAATAACCCATTATAACTTCATAAAATTAGCATTCTATTAAATTAAATTTAAGAATACAGGATATGACGAATATTATTGAAAGGTCTAGAACTAGTATTTTCACATCTGGAACTGTTACTCTATTGAATTTGTTTGATACTTGAATACGCTTTCGCTGCAATTAAAAGTCTGGGGTAAGTGATTAAATTACACTGACGAGAAACTTTTCAATCGTCAAAAACTTTTCCTTTTGGTGCGCTATTAAAAAGTTTTTCTTTCGTTACTGTAGGACTATATTTATGACCTTTTAGTCAGGTTCCGCTTTGTGAGTGTTCGCGAAAGAAATGGCTCTCTGTGCATGCGACATCCCCGCCCGCCCACGCACCACGCTAAAGTTTGCCCTAGCTCATAAGATGGTACCTCAAGTTTATGCTAAGCGATGGGTCCCGACCTGGGGCGGTACAGGAGCGACCATGCAAAATTCAACAGTTTTTTTAAAGAAAGGTTTGGGTGAAGTGCTATGAGAGACGATGCATTGTTCTTTGAGCGAGGCAAGGTTGTGCCATTATCATAACTGAAGTCGTTTTATATATAACAATGTATTAATGTGTATTTCAAGTTACAAGACTACAAGACAGCATAGTATATGATTTTCCTTGAATATTGACTTTGATTTACTTTCCCCCACTGAAAATCAGTTATATAACTGAGTGGGTAGACTCTAAATACAATTTATTTATTATTTATTTTTTTAATAGTAAAATTATATTTTTCAAATCATGGCAAGAACATATCCGTTACTTAAAATTATACACAACAACTCATTAACCCGGAAACGTATAATAATAAAATCACTCACACTGAACTAACATGGGTTACTTACTTTTAAAATGACATATTTTTAAAAGTAAGTAACCCAGGATAAAGTCACTCACACTGAACTAACATGGGTTACTTACTTTCAAATGATATATTTTTTAAAATAAGTAACTCAGGATAAACGTACAGTGTGAGTGATTTTATTATTATAACGAATTAATGACATTATTTTCAACTTATTTTGTTGTTTTTGCAATAAAACTTCCCATTCCGGTCAAATCTTTGTAATATAAATATCATATCGGCAAATGTATTCAATCAATCAATATATTTATTTTTCATTTGATACAAAAATACCGACTTGGCCCCAAAAGCATATCTATTAAGGTAACTGTAGATACAACTACTCACGGCCACAGAAGAAAAACAGTTTCTTGAGAAAGTGTGCCAGTTTTTATAACGATCCTCCTATATTCTAAAACGTATATCAAACTAGATATTTCCTGTACATCCATGCCACATTGAAATATCATCATTATACACATGCGATTTAGCATATATTACATTTTATATGAACGGGTGAGCACAACAATTGGTATACTTACCATTTAATTATAAAACTACCATTATATTTTTCATTGCAAATTAGCAAACTCCAAATAGAGACTGGGTTTAAGGAATAATGTTCGATATGTAGTGTAAGGGTTCAGTACTCGGCCTTCTTCACTATTTAAGTCTTTTGTACACTCCAAAGCTTGCCTCGATGCCAGTACGGTTAGTCCCCTATAGGCCTACCCAACTGGGGTAGTCTCTTAAATCTCAGCATACACTCTTACAGTCTCAAAAAGAATGCTGTGGTCACAACTTCAAAGGGCAGAAATGCCTGTTTGTCAAAGTTAGAGCGGCCCTTAGAGGTTGGTTGGTATGGCCGCATACTTGAGTAGGCAAGCGCCTTGAGAAAAACCACAGATCGTGTGGAATGTCTGTGTTGCGAAGAACTCGTGAAACGATTGGAAAATGATGAAATGAGAAATCGCCATCTTGTCCCACAATCCCTTGCAATCCAGGGGTAGACGTTACGCTCGCTGCGTGCACGACCTCTTTATAGGAGAAGCAACTACTTACTTTATTATGGCTTTTCTCAGAACACAAATAAGATGAACCATGTTATTGGACATAGAGTGGAACGTTAGGGATCGTTTCTAGGTGGAGTTTAGCTTCAAACAGTGGCAGATGGGTGGGGGGCCAGTGCCAATCAATCATATCTCCACCACTCACCGATCATATTATATACTAATACCAGAGGCAGGTATTTGGGGTGAAAATAAAAGTAATTTTTTGTTTTTATTTTGCCCAAAAGTGATGAAATGTTATGAAAATAATTTAACATTTAGGTGAAAGCTCTATTTCTCTCTCCTCATATATATTTAAAAAAAAAAAATGAGAGTAGAATCTTTTAAAGGATTTGTAGATATCAATAAAATGTAGTTGTGAGAATTCAGAGTTAGGTATTTGTGGTGGAACTTATTTTGAACTCTGTTTTTCTTAAAGCGGTGAATTGGTGTTGAAAATTATCTATAATTTACGGTTTTTAGCGATGAAAATTCGGTTTTACCGTAAATACCTGCCTCTGCTAGTAACCAAACAAAATAATTCAATATATTATATCAAAATCGTGGAGTATTTCTAATTTTATGCACTATTTTATTCATACTATATTTTACTAATAAAACATATAACTTTTCTTATCTGTTCTCAACGAAGGAATCTTCTATAATATCGAATTTCACGTTGTAATACTTATGGACAGTGTTGCCGAGTGCTGACATATTTGGTCGTGTAGACGTGGATGCAAGTATCAAGTGCAGTGGCGTGCGAATCTTGCGCGAGTAATGCTGGTGTGTTTGTGGGCAGGCAAATATATTGAATAAACCGTAGATCAAAGCTTGCGTTTGGATTCAAGTGACACTAAATAATTCAAGTAGAAACGCTTACACTTTTTATGTACAATGTGAGGGTGTCGGTCTTTAAGATTAATTTGCGGAGATTTGATCTCATTCTTTGCGTTTACGATACATTTTTTGTAATTTGAATGTTTATTTTCTCCAATAACATACACAACTATGATATTATTGTTGCATGAACAATGCTGACCTCATTGAAAAATCCTCTATGCGCTTCGAGCGTCAAATGTGGTGTTTTATCGTGAAACACCGTCGCCATATTTGTAATATTATTGAATCTCTTGCCCCTATTTGTCTTCCGATATTTTCATGCGGTGA
The DNA here is from genome assembly GCA_024449915.1 of Sweltsa coloradensis. Classification (NCBI taxonomy): domain Eukaryota; kingdom Metazoa; phylum Arthropoda; class Insecta; order Plecoptera; family Chloroperlidae; genus Sweltsa; species Sweltsa coloradensis. The sequence goes on from JAMZAV010000715.1 coordinate 246,477, forward strand.
TTTGCGCTCTAAAAGTTGATCTACGGCTTAGCCGGCCGAGCCCAGCGCTGCCGACAGCCATGCAGGTTGTGGCGTCGCGGCGCATCCAATCATAATGGCCGTTGTAATCTGGCCGCCCGTCGCGCAACGGCCGCCGGAAGTGCCCATAAAATGCCGCCTGGGGTAATTGTTTGCGGCTGTTATGCTATTCGCATGACAGCTATTGTATGTACTAGCTGACCACGGAAATTTATACTTTTTACTCAACAATCGTTGTTTTATTTATGTATTCTAGCTTCGAACTTCCGCCAAACCTTTGTGTTCCGATTGAGCGGGATAGTCAGACTACGTGATGGTCGAGGTGTCCGCTTTCATTCTTCCCGCCATTGTTGTTGGTCTTGATTTCTGCCGCAGTCCTCATCCGTTTCCCAATCACATATCGAATTGCGACAGATTTATCGTCACTATCGCAGTTCCTTTGTAACGTTATCATAATTACGTTATAATTCAACTGAGATCGTGTAGGGACTAGACTCTTGTCAGGCTACTTTGCGATAAAACGTTTGTTAATCGAGATTTTACATTTGTTATTCATACTTTTAATGCTGGAAAATGTCATACGCCGCTTCATCGCGGCACTCTTCAATAGATCACCGGATCGATACCCACAATCGGCATTCTTGGCTAAACCATCTTCTAAAGGTGAGCTGTGCTTGAGTCCACAGTCCCTTCCTCCTTTCGTCCTATTTCTTTCTCACTACCATAACTATTACCCAGGAGTCACCTGAAAATGGTTCATAACGGGGGGAGTTCCACGGTCCCACAAAAATAGTTTCAATGCAAAAATTGTGTACGAAACTAAGCTTACAATTGAAACAAACAAAACCAATCAGTCTAATTAACACGGTTTACTTCGATAAAGATACCCTCATTGACCAAATATGTTCTGCAACTTAAATCTCTTGGATCCATGTTAGGTTATTGACATTAACGTGATGTTCGCAAAATAAAGACGTGTGAAAAATGATGTAATTTCACCATCATGCACCTTAGTTGAAGATGGGTGACCAGGGTTTGAGTCCATTCGGAGTCTGCCAAACCTTGCAATGAAATTATGGTCCCATCAAATCAGTTATATGACATTAAATCGAATTTAAAATGAAAATTCCCCTTACGAGCTCGTCTTTATATAATAAAAAACTTTTTTGGAATGATATGAATATAATGATTGCCATTTTTCAAGAAGTTATTGTTCAGCAGTCAGTGGCTGACGATAATATCTACAGATCATATTAAAGAAGGAACATGATAGTAAATTTCTATATGAAAATGATAGGTTGTATCTTATATACTTACGATACAATTTCAAATGCGGCATCGACGACGACGATGCATCTTGATGCTGTCTGACACGACTCGTTGCTGGCAGCGCTTCTTATGAGCTCACATATATCTAATAACTACACCGCATCGAACACAACTCCCGACCTGCATGGGGCTGGATGCAATACATAAAACCTGGAAGCGTGCACGTCAATGTATATAACATGAACGTACGTGGTTTAATAAGCTGCGGTTCATGTCAATTTCAGAGTTATTTTACACCATAAAGATAGTGGAGAGAAATCGAACCTCGCTGTTTACAATGTTTCCAATCTTAATCATATAATCGTTCTAAACTTTAAAGCTCCTATACATTCTAAACTGATATGACCTACATATAAATTCTCTGTACCATACCGTCATTCATGGGAAGCTATACATTCGAATTCATATAAATTTAGTTTTTTTTTTAAATTTAAATTTTTGTCTTTTATTATTTGGGGAGCAGAATTATACCACTAGAGCAGAATTCTCACGATAATTTTTTACTAAACGCATATCATATTATCATCGTTGCAAATCTGATACATTCTTGTTTTACAGTGTTTGCTTACATTTACAATTTGACCTTTACTCTTTATTTTCCTTATTGTTTGTGATCGATAAAAATCAACCTATTAGGCATAGTGTGTATTGAAATTATTTTGTTTTTTGTTAAGAATTAACACATTATGAGGGTCATCAATGTCTATAACTATATTGTTTTCAGATAATTCATGCGAATTTGTATTTATTTTTTATCCACCATCTTCTTTTGTTTCAGATCGGGCTGTAGCATCATGTGTCTACTTCTCAACAGTTAAGGTTGGTTGATTTACTGTACTAGGAAGCTTCGCAAACGCTTTTTCAGGCGCGTTGTCGGTTGTTGGATGAGCGTAATTGGTGCATTGAGCTGCCATGTGTTATGCAGATGGTATTTAAATTGATAATTCGTTTTCCCATTGCTATGGCCTGCGAGACACGCTTGGTAATATTGTTTTAATTTTTACGACGGTGACATGAGGATCAGGGGCGCACATTACATTACACACTACATTACAATCGAATAATGTATGTAGGTGTTACTAGTCGAAGATTAAAATTGCGATTTTCAAAAGAAATAATTTTTCGATTGCGCTCAATTTTCACATGAATATATTAATTCATAAACTTAAGGTTCTGTAAAAAAATCATTTCAATCGAATAAAGCATGTTGGTGATATAAGTCAAATAACTTTTTTTAAATAGAAAAAATCGTAAAATTGCGATTTAAAAAAAAAAAAAAATTTCGATTGCGCTCAAATTCCACCCGAATATATAAATTTATAAAATAAAGGTTTTGTGAAAAAATCATTACAATCGGATAAAGCATGTAGGTGTTATTCGTGAAAAAATGTTTATAAAATGAAAAAAATCGTATAATTGCGATTTTTACGAGAAATAATTTTTTGATTACGCTAAAATTTCAAACGAATATATAAATTTATAAAATTAAGGTTCTGTGAAAAAATCATTACAATCGGATAATTCATGTAGGTGTTATTAGTCTAAGAAATGTTTTAAAAATCGAATAAAATCGTAAAATTGCGATTTTCATGAGAAATAATTTTTCGATCTGCTCAAATTTCACACGAATAGATTAATTCATAAAATAAAGGTTCTGTGAAAGAATCATTACAATCTGATAAAGCATGAAGGTGTTATAAGTCGAAGGAATTTTTTAAAAATAAAAAAAATCGTAAAATTGCGATTTTCATGAGAAATAATTTTTCGATTGCGCTCAAAAACAAGGCAATTCTTACTTCAGAGATTTCGAAGGCCTCCAGAAAATTTCATCGCAATTAGAGTATCGGTTTAGCCGGAATCGTGTTAACAGACACACAAAAATACAAAAGAAAGAAAGAAAAAAAAACATTCCGGATTTTTTTCTCCAGTGTAGTGAAATGGAATCTTCGCTTCGCTCGCTACGCTCATTCAAATATGTTTTAGTTTCAGAAATAACGAACGAAATGCCTTGTACTTCAAAGTTAAAATCACATAAGTCGATTTTTAAACGTCTGGATGATTTTGTTGGATAAAGTTTTAGTATTGTTAGTACATATCTCCTTCATATTCGGTGACGCTCATTACTGTATTCATGAATCACTCACCCATAGTAAATACTAAATGCATAAATTTGAGATGTTAATTCTAATATTCACAAACTCGACTTAAATCAAGAACCCATTCTAAAAGCGATGTCAAGGTTCTAGTGCCTTCATGTGTAACTTCATACAGTAAATAATGGCCAGTTTGGGCGATTTTCTTCGTTTGTGGCGGTTCTACTGCTGCTTACTTAGCAATTAACAATGCAGATTGTGTTTGACAACATTTGAATAATATCTCGGTACAGTGTGGCATTGAGCGGTATGTCCAGAGATCAACGCACGTGACGTCATGCTATGCGAGCACAAAGAGACGAGGATCTACATGCGAGGTCGGCTTGTCCCCTCAGCCATGCAATGGACCTCATAGTCGGTCAGTGGGTTCATGATGGCAAAACAAATCAAAGCAAGAAAAGCCAAAATAAAACTAAAACAACGCGAAAATGCATATTTCCGAGACAATAAGCGGCACAAAGTTTTTGTGGGATATTTCGTTTACTTATTTTGGCAAATTTATCATAATAAAATTTATGATTGGCTAAGACTAGTACTGATTTTATTGTACTTCAAATAGGCAGTTTTAGTTTATGGATATAGATAAATTCCTGGTTTGCGTTTATATTATGCTGTTGTCATGCTTTGCTATTATTTATATAAATAACCATCTTAAACTCATTAATTTTCCAACGATGCCAAGTTTAGCGGTGTTCTTTACACTGATACCTAGGGCACGATAATCTGTTGTCTGGTGTGGTATTATTTACTAGGCCGCTTCGCAAACGTTTTTTTAGTCGCGTTGATGGATGAGCTTTTTTGTAAGTTTATAGTTTACGTGGGCCCACTTTTCCTTTGCAAGTGCTTTTTGAATGCATTGTAGGTGATTGTTGTCAATTTTCTATTGTTACTGTTAATTGTTATTATAAACCTAAAAAAACTCATATTAAAACCTTTATTCTATGGATTCTGGTTAACTTTTTCAACTTTTTCTTTCAAACAGCAATACATCACCATTACCTTAATGGTCATGTAGAATAATAAGGTTGTAGCCCCACCCGTTTGGTCAGAATCAGCCCAAATGTCACAAAAATATCGCACACAAAACCGAAAAAAATCGATTTAAAAAATGATTTAAAAGGTCCCCTCCAATTTTCATCAAGATCGCATATGCCGTTAGCCCAGTAGAGAGCGAACAGACAAAAAAAAAAAAAAAAAAACACCCGAGCTAAATTCTTGGGGGGTCAGTGAAATTGAAGTTTTCGCTTCGTTCATCCAATAATACTTGTAAAATAATGATGTCAGTGTACTCGAGTAGTATATTTTTGAAACACCAACACTAGCGATCAAGGCAACTCACATAGCTAATATTCTGTTCAGCATCACTTGAATGCGGGATAAAAAATTGTAGGATGCCCGCTGTAGGGTATACACATAAGATTTAACCGGTGTGACCCACTTCAGGTAACTAACTAGGTATATTGCGGAGGACAATTGTGAAGGGATGTCCGGGGGCGTGTACTCAATCCCTTGCATTCGCATTAACGATTGAGGAAAACCTCCGAAAAACCTTCAGTCAGGATTGCCGGTCTCGACGGAATTCGAATCCGGGACCTCCCGAATCAGAGTCAAGCGCTTAGCGCTCGAGCCAACACCGTCGGTCCTCAATGCGGGATGATATACCACTCATCTTTCTCCAGACAACATGGCGAGCCTCTGCGACCGGCAATTAGGCACTGATCAAATCCACTCTTGTTTTTATCAATTCCTATCTTTTTTGTACACAACGCTAGAAGGAAAAGTCATTATAAACACATCCTTGTATACCCAGTACTTTGGCTTATGCGTCACAACTTAATATTTGCAAATTACATTGTTATTATAGAGAATAGCTAGAAACAAGATACCCAGAATACGAATTAGATTGTTTTTATCATGGAAGTAATTGAAGCGATTAAAGTCCCATGTTCGCAAAATAATATGGTGTGCAGATTCTGGTATACAATCATGTCGGTTCTAGCAATTGTCGTCATGTTTAGCCCGAGGGTTAGGAATTTTATCATAATAAGTAACATAAGGTACTTTTTTTTTTTTAGATATAATGCTGGTTTTGTCTGAATAGGCTCTTTTTAGTTTGCCAAGGCATACCTTGCCATTATTTTATGATACATGTGTTTTTATGTTTTATCTGTTGTCTTGTCTGATGACTGCTACGATTTTCCACTTTTTGTTATTCTAACGGTCGTAACTCCCAACCCTCACACAACGAGTATCTTTCTCGATTTGGATAGTCGGGAAACACTCCCGTAGGTGGAATAATTCATATTTAATACCATCCAGAAATTAAAAATCCATCCCGATCGGGGTTCGAACCCGAGTCTCCCACTTTCCGGGTGGACGCCTTAGCCAACTACACCACCGAGACGGTAACTATTTAACTTCTGTATTGTCGTTACATTTGAGAACTTGAAGGGATGGAACAATAAAGCATCGAAAACTGTTGCTGTTGAATTGAATTGACGCAGGTATGAGCGAGGGTATTTTTTCTCGATTTGGATAGTCGGGAAACACCCCCCGTAGGTGGAAATAATTAATATTTAATACAATCCAGAAATTAAAAAATCCATCCCGATCGGGGAGGATTTCTGGATTGTTTTGAAATGAAAGTATCCACCCGATCGGGATGGATTTTTTTATTTCTGGATTGTATTAAATATTAATTTTTCCCAAACCTAGGGGAGTGTTTCCCGACCACCCAAATCGAGAAATATACCCTCGCTCATCCTGCGTAAGGCAATACGTTTGTTTGGTAAATTTCCCAACAGCAACATTTTTTCGATGCTTTATTGTTCCATCCATTCAAGTTCATAATGTAACGACTATACAGAAGTTAAATAGTTATCGTCTCGGTGGTCGAGTTGGCTAAGGCGACCACCCGGAAAGTGGGAGACTCGGGTTCGAACCCCGATCGGGATGGATTTTTTAATTTCTGGATTGTATCAAATATTAACGAGTATCTTCTTGGCATATGTTTAATTTTAATTAAAGCCCCTCTTCAGGTGAACTAGGAATGTTGCGAATAGGACAATTATGAAGGGATGTCCTAGGGCTATATTTAAGAGGACTCAATCCCTTACAATCGCATTAACGACTGAGGAAAACCTCTGAGAAAACTTCGGTCAGGATTGCCGGTCTCGACTAGATTCGTAACCGAGACCTCCTAAATCAAAATCTATATCAAGCGCTTAGCGCTCGAGTCAATTCATTGTCGGCAAATCTTTAATAAGATATACAATCAGTTGCCATTTTCTGATAATAAAAAACACTTCCTTGAGAATGCCCTCTTAAAGGGGCTATTACCCCCAAAAAATATTTTTTTAACACATAATATATAGCATAATACTACACTTAAATGAACGCTTAAAAAATTATATCTTGTAACTGTAATTTTACACGAATTTTTCAATTTTTTATCCAAAAACTTACGGAAATTGTTTTGGGAAATTTCTTAAATCGACTTTAACCTGCTTTTTTGTTCCACATAGATAGAGCACCGTACAAATCTAAAATGGCCATTGATAACATTCCAAAATCACACCCGTTCTTGGAAATCAGCATATTTTGACCGAACCACTTACCACAAAATAAAGAGGATTTACAGAAGAGGCTGTCGAGTACTTACTTACTTACTAATAGCCAGTATTTTTTTGGATCAAAATCCTCCAAGGTCACGGGGCATAAAGAAAGTCCCCATGTTATATCATATGGGAGATTTTTGCCGATGGGACCCAATAATTTTTCTGTTAATTTCTAAATTTGTAGCTAGTAAGCCTGAATGAAATATGTTTTTAGTTTAGCGGGTGAATACCCCTTTGTTACGCATTCTGTTACCCCATGTCATCCTCTTCAGGTAAGTATAACTGGAGTATTAGGATGAAAGGCTAATGGTTAACGGATTTCACGTGGCCTTAATTACAGCATTCCTTGACGACTGAAAAAACGTAAACAACCTTCAGCCAGGATTGCCGGTGATGGGACTCGAACCCATTAGCGCCCGAATTGCAGTCTCACTCGTTACGCATTTTCCACTTCCGTCGGTTTTTTTATACAAGAATTTTTAGCAACTTGATTAAGGTTTGTACAGTCCAATATACCATGTAATTCACGTTTTTAATGACAGATTTAAAAAAAGTTGTGCTAACGTTAGCTGCCCGGTAGTGCCCGGTACATAGTGTTAAAATATGGGTCTGCCACTGCAGATGAACAGATTGGACAATAAGTTTACTTCCTTAAGGCTGTATTAAGATGGTTCAATGTTTCGTTCAAGCCATTGATTTCAAGACCCCCACGGTTCAATGTATTGAAAGGCAGTCACAGCTGTTAAAATATATCCTGGCCACCCGTGATAAATATCTAGAAGGTTGTGAGCATGGTTGTGATTAAATAAACATTAGAAGCGGCAGTGTCAATCCATGTGTCAATCAACAACACGAACAATATGTAACTTTCCACGTTGGGAGAAGTGAGATCGAAAGAGCAATTATCTTTTGTACTTCTGTCTTCTGTGATAAGCTTTGCTTAGGAAAAGTGGAAAACAACAACCAGACTTAACACAACCTAAAACAGCTGTGAAATGTGAACAATGCCCAGCCTTATCTTCTTTTTTGCAGTACTGTCCATGATTGGGCCAGTGACGTCATTTCGAAGTGACTCCTGATTGGCCGGTTTCATCAAACCTTTGATGAAAAATAGGACATGCTCTAAACTGAATGGGTCGAATCAAACCCTTTTGATCAAGGCCTTGGATAAAAATTCATTTGACCGTCTAAACGGTACTATTGAAGAAAAAATCATTGAATCAAACCCTTGAACCGTCTAAATACAGCTTTAGAACAAAGACTTCCACGTGCCATCTGGATAGCTCGTATAATGTCTCTCTTATGTAATTTATGATTATCAGGAAATCAGTAATGTCGTTGTTAGACGAGTGAGCGAGCCATTTGTTAAGTACCCGGGAACATTCCCTTTCCTCCTCCTACCTAAGGCTGGATCTTGACAGCATGGGTCTTTCCTCCGTAGCCCATTAGGCCAGGGATGCAAAAGTTCCCGGGTACTCAACACATCGCTCACTCGTCTAACAACGACTTTGGTGTTTTCCTTGTCGAGTTGACTAAGATGCCTTTATACCCGGAATGTTAGAAACCCGCGGGTTCAAATAACGGTTAAGAAATATTTTTTTATTTCTGGAAAATTATAGAACATGATTTAAAATGCATACAATACTATGGGAACATAGCCAGTACGAAATACGGATAATAATTTCAAGGTTTACTCAATCTCCGAGCGGAATTTTGGATAACTTTAAGCGTGCAACATTCGATACACCTTGCTCACTGTATGCATGCAATCATGAATTGTTAAAAACGATTTTATGTTTTTCATCACTCACTCACTCACTCACTCACTCACTCACAGACAACCCCCAATCACTCACTCACTCACTCACAGACAAAAACAGATCTAGTGCCGTTTGAGTAGAATTGTAGACCTCAGTCGCTGCGCTCCCTCGTCTAAAAACACAGCCCGTACGAAGCTTGCAAAGATTACTTTATTATAGCGGGGTTTTTGGGAACCTTGAGCGTGCAGGATTCGGCACACCTTGATCACCACAATGCATTTACAGCCTGCCATTCAAAACGTGATTCGATAAAAATGATTTCTTCAAGAACAAAACCATCAATTTATTATTTCTTGTAGGTTTGAATGGTAACAGATTTACTTGAACAAGTTACTAGTACCGGATGTCTGTTTCAAATTTAAAAAAAATAAAAGTTCACCCATAAATTTACATTTGGAAACATAGCCCAGACGAAAATACCGATTAGCTAATTTAATGGTTTGGTAACCATCTCGATTGCATCAAATTATATAGGATTTATAATTTTCAAGCGGAAAGACGTTTTCGGAAAACTTATATATTTGCAATGGCAATATGAATTGTTTTTATAAAAAACGATTTATGGTTTATAGGAAAATGTATTGAATCAAATTACTATAAAAACTGAAGCCAATTCCCACTCACCCAAACAACTCGTTTTTTCAAACTAATTGTTCCTCCTCTTTAAAAAAAAACATTTTAAAGTATTTCAAAATTATTATTATAGCGGAGTTTAGACGAGATTGAGGTGTAGGTTGGAACATTAAAGAAATTAATTGAAACAGTGATTAAAAGGAAAGATGCGATTGTTCTTAAGAACAAACTGAATTGGTATTATTTTGTAGGTTTCGAATGGGGTAACAGATTTACTTGAAATTTCTTCCGGATGCCGTTAAAAAAAAAAAATCAAAGTTTCACGCAATGTAATTCAGCAATTTCGGTCGCCTTTCACCGAAGAGACGTAAGTGAGGGAAGTGGACTGCCGTTGGTTTGAAATTTATGGTGGCTTGTGTATTAACTTCGATGTCTCAAATCTAGTAGGTGTTCTTTTATTTTTAACCGGAAGAGAGTGTTTTAATGGAAAATTATAATACATTTTGATCAAATGGCTTGAAATATGGCTCGGAATGTGGGTGTACGTTAATATCGTATTTTAGATGGTTGAATATAGTGAAATGTAAAGGAAGATCAGCATTAAAATTAAGGAACAATGAATGCAAATTGCCATCACGGTTCTGTATTTTTCTAAATAATATGTGAAGTTATACAAAAAGTTTCAACTGGAATGGGTATTGTAATTTAGTTGGTCTCGAATGTGGGTACGGTGTTCTCGTATTTCTTCCTGAAGATGCCCGTGGGGTCGTACTTGGCAGCAATCTCGTCGTACACGGGGCGCCTCTTGTTGAACATGAAGGTCAGGATCTTGTTGCCGATCAGCTTCTGTTTCTGGCTGCACTTGCTGCACCCGTCCGTCATCGCCTCGGGAATGTGCGCTGGAAATATACATTTGAATAATATTATTTAAATTGAATACTTTTTTATTTTTTTATTTATATAAGAGTCTGTACAGCACAAGTACCATTTTAAATATATACAATAATATAATATAATATACAAATAAAGTAAAAAGCAAAATTTATATAATTATACCTACAAACTAGTAAATAATTATATGGTGATGAACAATAAACAAATATAGGCTATCAAGATCATAAGTGCAACAAATCTTGAGAGAAATAACGTGTATGGAAACATATTAACAGAAATGTGTTTATAACAGAACAAAGGGGGAAATGCTAATGACCTTCAACTGCATTCCAATCACGGATTTATTGATTAAAAGAAATAAAATCAGAAAATATGTTGAACTTTTAAATTAGATAAATTATTATAAAATGAAGAATGAAGGTTATTTAATTTAATTTTTCTTTTACTGATACTTGCATCACATTAATTTAATTTCAAAATTAATTTACTAGTGTTGGCTATAAATAGATAAAAACTCTTCTTCTTTATTACTAAACATAAAAGTTAATGCTTTTATTAAGATTTATTTTGTAAAATTAATCATATTTGGCGATCAAGTGGCTAGGTTTTCATTAAAGAAGAAAGATCTTTAAATAATTGTGCTACATGTAATTCTAAATATTCGATGGAACAATTGAAATAATTTGTAGGCCTAAATACTACCGGATGCAAGGGTTAAGCAGCAAACATCACTGCTCATTGTGAATTGAGAACATAGCAATATGGAGCAAATACTAACTTCTAACCCTTTCCAGCCCTATGACTCCAATATTGGAATCATTAACTTTCAAAATTTAATCCGGGTTCTCAATACGTTTTTCCAATTTGACTCCAATCTTTTTATTTTTTATTTTTGGTTGAATTTAAAAAGTAAAAGTTTTGCCCCATGTCAATGGGACAAAAAGTGAATTTTTGAGAGAAAATTGAAAATACATATGTGAAAAAAGGCTAAAAATGGGAAAAATTGTTTTTTCCAGGAAATGTTATTTATCTCTAGTATTGCTAATTTTTTAGTTTAAAAAATGCAATATATGCAAAAAAATATATAGTTTTAGGAATGTGTTCCAAATTTGAATTTGGACTTAAAATGATGCTTAAATTCAAAAACCAAAATTTCCCAAAATTTATTTTTTTGAAAAACACTAAATTTTTTAGAAAAAAACAAGAAATTCGCATTAACTGCCAAAAATGACTTAATTTTGAAATTTGTAATTTGGGCTGGAAAGGGTTAAAATATGTTTAAAAATTAACCACTAAGAAACATATCGTCGTTTTGACATCTTGATTTTGTACATTTTTTTTATAAAATTTCATATCCAATTTCAAAATTTATTTTTCCAAACCACGTCTATAAATTATTATATCCATGCAAATAAGGTTTCTGCTGAGTAAAACTTGAACGTATAATATATTAATTTTAAAACTTTCCGGTGGATTTCTTTTCACATTTCTGGACACACTGTGAACAAATTTGTACCAGTATTTCACCAGTTACGTCCGTGGAATTTAATCGTGAGTCTGTAAATCCAGGAAAATCTATTTGCGAAGTCTCAGTGAGCAGATATTTTGGAAGTTGCCCGGGGATTTAGTAACATCGTGCCCATATACTGTCAACGGTTACTCATGATCTCTCTTAAAGTCTTGTCGTCCGGAGATTTCAATGCAAGAGGGTATTCATAAATTTCTTACTAACTCATCACTTTGTGTGTTTCCTCCTGTTTTGCGTTTCTTTTACTTAGCGGTCAAGAAAACTTGCATTGACTCGTGAATTCATGACTATAAAATAAATTATAAAGACACGTAGTTATAGATCACATGCCACTAAACATTCATTCACCTAGCTGAAGAGATCAGTGGACACTACAAATGATAGTTATTTATTTTTAGAATTATTTTATTTAGAATTAATTTTATCCCACTTATTACATACACATGTATATTGCATCCTATAAGGGCATTTACATTGATTTTTTAATTTACGTGGGAAACCAACCCAGGGTGCCAGCCTCTCTTCAGGTGTCTAACTAGATATATTGGAGTTATAGGAGACTTGTGAAGGGAAATCCCTTACATTCACATTAACGACCGAGAAAAACCTCGGAAAAATCCTTCAGTTGGCCTCGTATATAAATATCCTGTGATTCGATTTGAAAAGAAGAAGGAATCGAAACCGCAAACTCCCAAATTAATCTGGCGTGAGAAATTTGTATAATATCAATGAGATTTTACAAAGATAAATAATAATAATAAACCTTTATTTGGTCTCTGCAGTCAAAGCTGTTGTAAATAATAATAAGAATAGAAAATAGAGAATAATTAACAGTATCGACACGTATCAAAAAAAAAATTAAAACAGTTTAAAAGACGGTAGAAAAGTTAAATCATGTACGTCTCTACACGTAGCCTATTTAAAATTCTAGACGTGTTATGATCAAGGATGTCTAGCCAATTACCACGAATAAATAATAACAGCAATTATTTCCCGGGGAAGAAATAATTACAAAGATAGCGATCTCGCAAAAAAACTTTTTATACAGAGGTGAATGTAGACCGAGTGCGTATATTGTTAGGAAGTAATTGGAGAAAAATATCACAAATTGTACGTTTGGTGGCTTTATAATGGAAGTGGCGAACGAACTTGACAAAAAGAGGCTCACTATACACTACAGATACAATATTATAGGCCTATAGGAGGTTATCCACAAATGAAATCTTGTCATTGAAACCATAGCCATCGTCCTTGAACTTCAATGTCATCACCCAATTCATTTCTGGCGTATGTAGTATAAAGTTAGGTGTTAATCTACTTTATACCACGAACACGTTCACTTATTAATATGTACCTTGTTAGGAAAAAAATGAATTCTTATGCAATACCTTTGTGCTTCATTTTTATTTCATATTTAACTTATATACACGTGTATAATACGAAATATGTTTGATAAGATGTCTCATTTGTGTCTGACTCAGGCTGTTCTTGATAGTTTTGACAATTTCACGTGTTACGGAGACTTTAAATAATCATAGACTAGGAAAACGCTAAAGTCCCGCCGCGTTGATGGATGAGCGTTTTTGTAATTTTTTTGTTTGCGTTTTTTGCGTTTGTTTGCACTTTTCCTTTGCAAGTGCTTTTTGAATGCATTGTAGGTGATTGTTGTCAAGTTTCTATTGTTACGTGTTGATTGGTTTTATAAACCTCAATAAACTCATATTAAAACCTTTATTTCTGTAAATTCTGGCTAACTTTTCAACTTTTTCTTTCAAAAGGTACAACATCACCATAACCTTAATGTCCATGTGAAATCTGAACGTTGTAGCCCCACCCGTTTGGTCAGAATCGGCCCGAATGGGACGAAAATATCGCTCTAAAAATTGAAAAACTTAATATCAAAACCTTTAAGGCTCATTCATAACCAACTTAGGCCTCTAACTTAGCAGCTAACTTAGCCTCTAACTTTAGGTTGCTGTTCATGATAGATATTTAGGCCGCTAACTTAACAGCCACTGCCTCCTAGATGTTGCTCGTGGCAGAGTGCTTTACAGCCATACCGTCGCCTCTAACTTTAGATGGCTGTGCATGATAGATGTTTTAAACCAATCACAACACAGATTTGCAGTGTTTACTTTTATCGCGCCAATGCTTGACATACAATAACATTCAGCATTCAGTAAGTAGGCCTAGCCTAGCTCTACTTAGGTAGCATTATAGAATTGATTGACTATAGACTGTACAGTTTATTAAACAATAATTGATGGTAAAAATAATAAACGTATTTATTTAAGACAACGTGACGTAAGCCTTACATAACCTCACATGGCCTAGCCCTAGCTGGGGGCTAGGCCTAGTACCGCAATAAACGTTAATAATACTGACGGTCAGTTGACATTTCTGCCCCAATCGATAGCCAAATGTTTTCTTTAATATGCTTATCTTTGTATAAAGACGAAGATTTTACATATATCAGTGGCCTTTTCATGAATTCGTTCAATAGCTTTCATCGAACAATAGCTGATGTTTCTTGGGATCCATTTTTGCTGTTTGTTTACGTTTTCAAGCGGATATGACCGGAAATTGTCGGCTCGAGTCTCTCTCTGATTGGTTAAAGTCTTAATGTTAAGTTAGCTGCTAAGTAAAACCTTGGAGTTTGCAACATTCGGTTGCTGATAAATGTAAGTTAAAGGCTAAGTTTGGTCATGAACAGACGTGTTGTTTTCCATAAGACAAACCTTTAAGTTAGAGGCTAAGTTAGCTACTAAGTTGGTTGTGAATGGCCCTTTATTTCTATGAATTCTGGCTAACTTTTTCCACTTTTTCTTTCAAAAGGTACTACATCACCATAACTTAATGTCCATGTGAAATATGAACGTTGTAGCCCAACCCGTTTGGTCAGAATCGGATCAATGTCACGAAAATATCGCACTAAAAATCGAAAAAAATCGTAAAAGTACGATATTCATGAGAAATATTTTTTTGATTGTACCCAAAAACAATACACCTCTAAGTTCAGAGAAAACGAAGGTCCCCTCCAATTTTCATCAAGATCGCATATGCCGTTTGCCCGGAATCGAGCGAACAAACAGACGGAAAAACAAAAACAAAAACAAAAACAAAAAAAAAAAAAAAAAAAAACTCGAGCTAAATTATTTTTGGGGGGTCAGTGAAATTGAAGTCTTCGCTCCACTCGCTACGCTCGCTACGCTCATCCAAAAAAATGTGATATGTATCATTTTCATTTTACATACAAGTATACAAGCGTGATCCATTTTCCATACATGCTCGAAGGTGATGTGTCTAAAAAATTTGATTCCAACACAAAACAAAAATCGTATTTAGAGTGTACCCACCGTCACAGAACTGATTTTCAGAGGGCTCAAGAAGATCTGGGTATTCAGATATCCTCTTTTCTTTCATTTAATGATCACAGGCACTTAGTTCACAACACGTCACCAAAATTAATCAATTCTCATTCATCCATTACGAAGTAATATGATACAATATCATGACACGCAAGTATACTTCACTTTGTGTACAACTTTCGATACCAACTCCAGCCAAAAAAATAGTAAATTGTAATGCAACATCAGTTATTATAGTATTCCTGTACAAACTTTTAAAACCCTTCGTGAGCTCGGACTGGTTCTCACAATGTTGACGATCAGCTCTTTTCAAACTTACATGTGTTCGAAGTTTTTAAAATTTGACTTATTAAAAATATTTAAGAAACTTGGAAGGTTAGAATCTCCCAAGAACATCATATGCAAACATAAGTTAGATAAAATACAAAAAAAAGTTCTGTTATAGCTAGTTATGTTCAATGTGGTGTATAATTGTTGTTGTTGTTGTTGTTGTTTGTTTGTTTTTGTTTTTGTTTTTGTTTTGTTTTTTATAAATTTTTGTTTTTAAATTTATTTATTTATTTGACGTCTATCCTTTTAAGTTAAAAAACTGATTTACAAAGGAGGACAACTAAATAAATCTAATTACACAACAATGAACTACAGTTAAGTAAATATTTGAAATAGTAATATAACAACAACAATGCATTGAAACACAACAATTTTGCTAGTAAATTTAAAAAGGATATTAAATGCAATTAATTAATGAATTAAATATAAAAAAATAGCGGGAAAAAAAGAAAAAGAAAAAGAAAAAGAAAAAGAAAAAGAAAAAGATAAAATACATTAAAAAAGATAAACGAAAAAAACTGATTTGTTAGACTTTATTATATTGATTTTTATATATATATTCCGCCCAAATAATAAAGCTACCTATAGGTATAAAAAGTGTTCCAAGAGATGCAGATTGCTAACCAGGAATCGATCCCGTGGACCCTGTGTTGCCACTATCCACAAAGGTTTGTCGGGACCTAAATCTTATTTTTGCCACGAGTCCAACGACTCAGACTCGTTGAAATCTACTCACATTTGAGCTCCCTTCCCTCGGGAGTGCATTTCGCCTTGTCCAGGATGCATTGCACATAGTTGTTGAGCAGTCTGTCGCTCTTGAGAATGTCGTCTACGTTGATGTTGTCGAACCTGGTTGTGTACTTCTCGGCGGCCTGCGCCAGACAGACGAGAGACAGAGCGCATGCGCAGACGAACAACATCCTAAAGTAAGTCATCTTCTCTTGGCTGTGGTCGGGAACCTACTGCTCGAGATGTAGAAGGCGAGAGTGAATTCGATACGAGTTTGCGAAACAGACGCAAAAGTCAGTGGATAACCTTCGGAATCTAATTGCAAATTTAATTAGTTAATTATTGGGGAAACGTAATATAGCTCGATCGAAAGCTCTAAAGCAAACATAAATGATTTGGTTTTAACCAAAACAAGATTATGACATGACAGGTCCAACCACCGCACCATGCAGCGCAAGGACGCTGTCCATCGCCCAACTCTGGCACACAAAAGAATTTTAGTTATAGGTGCTTCGCACCAAGGACTAAAAGCTAAATCATACCAGGGGAGAGGCTTCGAGCCCCACGACCATTCCCCATAACAGACAGACAGAAAGTAGTTATAACCATTTTAGTATGTACATATTTGAAGAGATTTATTTCTACAACGCCAAGATTAACATCAAGTAAATAAATAATTATATCAAGAAAATTTTAGAATTGTTTATTTTGTTATTTCGTAAAATATGAAGAAGTTTAAAATACAAATCATAGCACAATACACAGTTAAAGAAATATTTTTATTAGAATAAAAAGTGACCAAGATGCATTTAATGGTGAAAATAAAGGAACACCAAAACAATGTGAAACGATATTCGATTGAGATTTCAAAATCGCTGAACATGTTTACGAAAACCAACATTATATTAATTGGGAAAACACTTCAATCTTGGCTCATGAGCCTTACGCCACTACACGGAAAATAAAGGAAGCTGGTTCGATTTCTTGCGTGGCTAATACAATCAGTGTAGCTTGTGTTAATATCCAGTCATTTAGAAGAGTTGCTGTCCATCAACTTCATCACTAGATCAATAGTTTTATTTCATATACCGACTGTCCAATATGTCAATTTAATGTTATGTTTTTAATATTTTTTATTTTTCTTCATACAAAATGGTTTGTATCAATAATGTGAGGTACTGACACACAGCTATATTTATAACTATTTGGAAAATGTTTTGTCTTGTCTGTTGTTGATTTTTTATTATTATATGGTTTGATAAGACTTCTGTTAAGAAGTCAAAAGATCACTTATTATTGTAATAAAAATATTTCTTTAACAGTGAATAGTCCAATGATTAGTATTTTAACGATTATACCTGTATATAGTTTAATTTTTTATCACAATAATGCTATATTAATCTACAAACATGTAATCATTATCTAAATTTTTAAAAGTACATATTTTTAGGTTTGACAGAATTTATAGTACATAACAATTGGTTCGACAATTGCTATCAATCATTAAAAAATGAATATTAAACGATTTAAAATATCAATGGCAATATTCAATTAACATAGCGCTACACGAAAGGCTCTAATATTTTTTCATAAACTTGCTTCCAAGGAGAGATTCCGAGGATTTGCAATTGCAACTGGTGCAATATATAATTAAAATAACCGTACCATATCAAGAAGGTTATATTATAGTAGTTTAAAATACAGTATGTTAAACCATGTAGGGAATACCTAAAATTACATATCTATATATATGTGTGTATATATTATTGGAATACCTGTACATTTATACCAAATTTAAAGTTTAGATAACAATGCAAAAACTACTATATCTCCTTTGTTAGGTACTCACTACATTCCTTAATCGCACGACTAAAGATAACTGCCCTTTCCTCCTTACAGGGACTATACTAATCAATATTGATTTATAACCACGTATTCTATATTACTAATTTTAAATCGCAATTTTAAAATTGCGATTGAATAGGCTTAAATTAGATTAGCACAATACGAAATATCATAACTTTCGAAATCAAGTCAAAGAAAAGAAATAACCGGCTATCAACCTCACTTTGTCACTTATATGTACGTACGACAATTCATAATCACACTTAACACACTCACTCAATCATACGCTTATTTTCATACAACACCCACACACTTTAATTTGTATATTACGTTTACAGTAATTTTTATGTTATTAGGTATTGTTTTCATATAATTGTTTTGCTATTATGGTGTATTGCAATTTTTGAACATGTGTCCTATTGTAATGTGGCCACAAAATAATAATATTAATCTCTCTCAACTACGACTTTTTTCGATGTTTAAAAGATTTTGGCTTCTGAAATTGTGAATTTGAGTTTTTCGCGAATTTCTTAAATGGGGTTGAACCTCTTTGGTTTTTTGTTTCACGTATACAACAGCTAGACTCTTGACTAGAGCATAACTAAAATAACCAATAATTATGCTAATCTTTCGGGAAACTGGGCACATCCATATAATATTACATTTAAATACGCAAACATATGCAGTATGCACCTAAAAATACACACATTCTTGCTAGTCAGCATATTGTGACCGATCCAAGTACCCAAATCACGAAAATAATACTTGTGTGTGTACAAGGAAGATATACGAGCATTTTGTCTTATGACTTTTAACTGGTAATGATAGCTCTAGCGTTAAGCATGAGACTCTTATTCGGGGATCCCGGGTTCGAATCCCCTCGAGACCGGCGATTCTGACTGTAGGTTTTGTCCTATCCACAAATATCTATATCTTGATCTATTATCTATGTTATTCTACACTTTACGGAAATAATCATGCGAATATGAGAGGTGTTAAACAAATATTTAATAAACTCTTCAACGTTTCAAAAGACTAGGCTTTCATTTTTAAGTAGACAGTTCCAACTAATTAAAAACAAATCATCAAAACACTACAACAATTATTAATATAAACAGAGTCGATAAAGAAGTTTCCCCTTTGGGGAGGCCCCCTTACTCCCAAGTCAAAACGGAATCTAACGCTCTGCGCGCTGAGGGCGGCTCAAATGTGAAACTAATAAAAGCACTGCACGCTAAATACGGTCAGTAGATTATCGATATCAAATACCGTAATATAACACTACGTTTAATACAGGAAAGAGGGCTGTAAAACGGGAGAAACTAACAACAGCGATCCTGCGGCATTGGAGTTACATTACCACGGCCATCTGGACGCCAAAACAATTAAAATACATTAAAGAGACGTTAAATCGGGAGACAGTGACTGCTTTGCTCAAAACAAAACATAAAACATGTCATTATTATATTATTATCTTGACAGACATGCTCAAAGGTACTCGTATTATCACTAGCCTACGTATTTGTATTGATTGTTTCTTGTGTTTAATATTTTTGTATTGGTTACCTGAAGAACTAGATATCAATACATGTTTTTAAATGTGTATACAAAGTATTACTAATCTAGTTCCTGGCACACTTTAATATTAGTAATAGGCCTAACCCTAAAATGAATAAAGGATGATCATAATATTTGTTTTCACCATAGCTACACTTGCAATAAAGATGCAATATAATATGTTAATCTTATTTTGTTGCTATGCACTGAAGCAAAAAATTTAAAAAGGAATGACAACCCCTCCCCATGCCTTACTATACGGTTTTAATGCTTGTAGTGGCAGTTTACATGATATGCACACCAAGTTGTGTGTCTATCCACGCGACGTCTGAGTGTCCAGATGGGTTCAGCATGCCTGAACCCGGGGAGTCGAATAGGCCCAGAGCTTACCTCTTATGCTCATCGTACAAGGCAAAGAAGAGGACGTACGTCTGCCCTCGAGAAATTTTCCCTTGCCCTTGACTACCTCACCGACGACGTCGACAAACAATGACAAGACGGACGATGACGCAGGCGACAACAATCACGACGTGGGGCAACCCCCAACAACCCCTCCCCGTGCCAGCCCCGCGGCCTGATTTTGTCAAAACCCACCGGCCCCTACCCCGCCAAACCCTTTCCCCCCTGTCTGTTCTGAATAGCACAGGCCTACCTCACCGTGTACCACCGCGTTTCCCCTTTCGCCCCAATCTTTAAAAAAAAAAAAAACGTAGGGCACTAATAACCTTAGTGTTGTGATTACTCCTCTCAGGTGCAAAAAGTGGCGACTAAAATAGTCTGAGTTAAGTGTTTTCGATAGTAATATTATGTATTAAGCCTGCCCAGGGGCATCTTGCCCTTGTTTTGTCGTGTAACGTAATTGTCCAATTGGAAAATTACACTCAAACCCGACCCGGTAAAATAATCTATGCGCTAACTCCAGTATTTGAATTTCGCGCCCAGTGTAACGCCAATGCCCAGGGGCGCTGATCCAAATTGTCTCCTCCACAACAATGGAAACACAGCCATCTTTCCTGTATTAACGTAGTGTAATATTACGGTATTTGTCGATATGCAGTGACAATGCAATAAACAAAACAAAGGACGAAACGTCAAACTTCAATTTTACTTCAATTATATTAGCCCAGGGCCCTAGCCTTTTAAAACGATTTACTTTTGATTTATTATTGTACTATAAAGTGTTGCGCAGGCGTCACTGACATTTTCGTGCGAAATTAATCGAGACATGGGTTATTTAAGCCTTACGGACGTAAGTGTAGCCTAGGCCCAAGGCCACAATACAGTTTTCAGACGTAAGTACACCATAGGCACTCAAATCGAAATCTTGAACAATACATATTGTCGGCCTAGGTCCTAAGCTTAGGTCTACTCCATCAGAAATATCCTCATTAATAAGGAGAGTTTGATTTATGCCAAAACATTCGCCAACATTTGATCGTATTTAATATTTTGACGTTACACGCCATTCGTCGTCAACAACTGTTAACTACTAGCAGAGTCGATAAAGAAGTTTCCCCGTTGGGGAGGTCCTCCAACTCCCTATACCGCACTGGGTTAAATAAAAAGTCGGTTTTGGCGTTTGGAATCTAACGTTCCGCGCGACATCTGTGTGACGATTGATGGAACTACTTCAATAAAACTACGCCACTTTTCTAATAGTAGTTAACAGTCGATGAACGACAAATGGCGGAAACGTCAAAATATTAAATACGATCGAGTGTTGGCGAATGTTTTGGCATAAAGCAAACTATCTTTATTAATGAGGATATTTCTGATGGAGTAAACCTAAGCTTAGGAGCTAGGCCGACAATATGTATTGTTCAAGATTTCGATTTGAATGCCAGGGCGTACTTACGTCTGAAAACTGTATTGTAGCCTTTGGGCTAGGCTACACTTACGTCCGTTAGGCTTGACAAGACATATCTCAAATTATTTCGCACGAAAATGTTAGTGACGCCTGCGCAACACTTAATCGTACAATAATAAATCAAAAGAAAATCGTTTTAAAAGACTAGGGCCCAGGGCTAATATGATTGAAATAAAATCGAAGGTCGACATTCGTCTGTTATTGGTTGATATCAGCGTCACTGCACATCGATAATCTACTGACCGTATTTAGCGTGCAGTGCTTTTATTAGTTTCATATTTAAGCCGCCCCAGCGCGCAGAGCGTTAGATTCCGTTTTGACTTGGGAGTAAGGGGACCCCCCCAAAGGGGAAACTTCTTTATCGACTCTGCTACTAGTAGAAAAGTGACGTAGTTTTTTTGAAGTAGTTCTATCAATCGTCACACAGAATCGCGCAGGACGTTGGGATTCCAAACGCCAAAAACCGACTTTTTATTTAACCCAGGGCGGTATAGGGAGTTGGGGACCTCCCCAAAAGGGGAAACTTCTTTATCGACTCTGATATAAACAAGATACACTGCCTTAAAGACACACATACAAAAAAATATACATAGTTGAGCTGTTAGCGTCAAAACTCTACAAACCAGATAACTGTGTTCAGCTCTTTTTTTTTTACTTCTTGTATCTATATCTTCTATATTCTATCTACCCTGGACAGGCTTCCCACAATAAATTAAAAAACTTTTTTAGTGACTTAAGATTCGACCAGAATTCTCCCAAGGGCATAGGGCATAACGTACATCGGAAATTTATTTTGATAGTATATTTTTGCCGACGGGACCTTTATTTAAAAAATGACCAAGTTTGACTAATCTCAATAAAATCAAAACTTATTATGGGTCTGACCTCGCTACTAAAATATATAAGTAACTTTTTAAAAAATAGTGGCCGTACAGTCTGTGCCACACAGCATAGAATTTGCACCCCAACTTTATAATAATATAATATGAGTGGTTTTTGAGTGTTTGCTATTTTTAACCGCTCGGCAGTTATTAACTTATTCATCAATTTTTATTGGCGCAAGATTTTATGTAAAAGCAGTTTAGTGTACATCATATTACTTCCCCAAAAAGATGATTTTGGCGTGAATTGAATAATTAAGCATCTCCACCCTTAACTAGCTCCCTTGTAGCCGTACAAAATACGGGCGTCTCTTGTTGACTGTTCTAAGTGCGTGTGCGTCTATTTGTGCGTGCGTACGTGTACGTCTGGTTTCTCAGAATTCATTTCAAGGGCAAATAATTAACAAAACACTGAGACCAAAGCAAAACTAATCACTGAACTATTAAAGACACATATTTTACATGCGGTTTTGTGGTTGAGCGAGTGCTGATACCACGCTAAGCTAAAACAAGTCTGTTAATAGCCTCATCATCTGTCTTTGTGCGACGTCACGGCCTAGTGGGGGTTCCCTCAGGACTAAAGAATGGTTTAAACAACCCTGATAGGTTTTCAAAATGACAAAAACACATCAAACGAAGGGTATTTTTGAGCATTTAGTGTTTTACATTTCAATTTCGTAAACATACATTTTTATATTATACTGTTTATATTGCAGTATTAATGAAGGCATCAGCAATTCGCATATTTTAATATAAAATATTGTATAATTTAAATTGATCAATAATTCAAAATGGTACAAATGATATAGATTTTCAGAAAAGACAAAAATAACCTACTCTTTGAGTTTCTTTATGGTTTGTTAAATATTTTATGAAGTGAAAGTATCTTGTTTACCCAATTGTCAGTACTCGTACTTTGAAAGCAAGAAACACTTGTTGTGAAAGTAATTAACATCCCATAAAATTGAAAAAAAATCTGGGAATATTCTTCGAACAGTTTGAAATCGGGTTTTAGTCGTCACTTTGGTACATATTTTCTCCAAAATGCTAAAACCTTCGCCCTGTAGCTCAGGAGGCTATTTACTAACCGAAACGACAACTTGTCGTTCGAAAGTAACAATTTCGTAAGTAAGTGATGCTCAGCAGTAAGCTGTCACTGCCCGATCGGCATAGTTGTTCACACACATGCGTTGTTCTATTTGCAGTGTTGTCGAAAAGTTGTCGTTTTGAGTCCCTGGACTGGGCTACCGTCTTGTCTGTTCTTACCGGGGGTACTTGTCACCATCACTATTCACTTTACAATGGTCTAAGGCTAAGCTGGGGTTTTAAAAACCACAGATGTATATTGCAAGCTTTGATGCATAAAACAAATACAAACTTGTTATGGTCGTTTCAAGAACAAGACATCTTAAAGCCGTTTTTACATGTAACAGCTAGCTTACTGACTGGAAAGAGTTAAATACGTCAATAACCAGATATGAGACCTTGTAAAAATAATGTATTTGGTGGAAATACTGAATTAATTGTGAATGTTTTTGTAAACTCTCAAACAATTTAATTATGGGATCTCACACATTAATTGTGGGATCTCACGACTTTTCATCCGTGAGTTATAGTTGACCTCTAGGAATTTCCCCAGTATAACTTACAAAAATTTATACATAGCATTTTGCTGTAGTTGAATTTGAAAAAAATAAAAAACATTACGCGTATGCAAGCGAAAATTTGGCACTCAAGAAACGGGTTTCGGAGTAAGCTTTTGTATTCCCCTTTTTGCACTTAATTTATTTCGCCATCCCTTTAAGTAATTCACAGATTTTTTATTTTATGTAGTATCCATTAATTTACCATACTTTGAATTTAGAAATATATTAAACAATTTGTGAGAAAGAATTTTCTTTAAATTGTAGCGTAGTAAAAATTAAAATTGTTTACACGCAGTGCTGACATACGAGCCCAAATGAATGCCAGTAGACGTTTCCATTAACTGATGATAAAACAGTCGTGCCTAACCCTTATATAAGTGCCTAAGGCTTAACTCACAAACAGGATTCTGGCACATACAAACAAATCCACGTCACCAATACTTCGCTCAGTACCTCATACCCAAGTCTTGCATTTCATGAATTCAGTATAGGTATGCATATACTATGTCGGCTTTTGAATCAAATGCTCGTTCATGCTGATTATAGATACAAAAAGAGGCAGCTTTATTCAATCAAATTTCAAAAAAAGTGATGGTTGCCCAAATAGCACTTGTTTTAAAATATAAACGAGTTTGGGGAAATTCATTAAAAAAAATAGCGCAATCACGGTAATCAATTATACAGTGATGTAATGGGAGTTGAGTAATACTAATTGCACATGATACGATGTATTGGCGCATAGCTGCATATTTAACAAGACTGTACTTTATTAAAAAATTTAAAATATACTTCTTGATTTCCTTGTTCTTCCACGCCAAACTCTGAGTAATTTATTTAGTATAGTGCATTACCTAGTGTGTCCTTCGGGTTTTCAGACAGTGGGGAGTTTTAACTAAAGGCTAACCTAAATTGCCCAATAGCTAACAAAGTGATTGAAATGGTTGGTTATGACTTAGTTTTTTTTGTCACCTACTATAGATTTGCTGTTATTCGTCTATTTTCAGTATTACCATACTTTTTATGAGGAATTGCCTTTCGTTGTAGGTTTAATAAATAGTGATAGCCATTAGAGTATTTTTAAAGCAAATAATTTTATAGTCAAATTTCTCGTGGAAACCTGCCGACTACTTTCTAGTATCCAAATGTTATTTTGGAACTGGGGGGTAGCGTAAAAATACTACCCGAAGTCTATTAATTTCTATTCCCTTATCCTTAGATTCGCATCAACACTGAATGAAATCATGGACAATATTTTCAGCCTGGATTACGGGGGGGGGGGGGTGTCGAAATCGAGCCTTCGGAATAAGTCTCTACAGTATGCATATAAACTGATAGTAATGCAATGTTTTACAAATTTGGGTGTTAAATTTGGTACTTGAAAACGCTAAAGTCCCGTCGCGTTGATGGATGAGGTTTTTTTTGAAAATTTTTAGTTTTCGTGGGATCTATTTACTCATCAAGTGCCTTTTGAACGCATTGTTGGTGATTGTTGTCAGTTTATATTATTACTTGTAAATTGTCCCTTTAAAACCTAAAAAAACTCATGTTAAAACCTTTATTCTATGGATTCTGGCTAACTTTTCAATTTTTTCTTTAAAAAAGCAATACATCACCATTTCCTTAATGCCCATGTGAAATATAACGTTGTAGCCCCACCCGTTTGGTCAGAATCGGCCCAAATGTCACGAAAATATCGCACTAAAATCGAAAAAAATCGTAAAGTACGATATTCATGAGAAATATTATTTGATTGTATCCAAAACCGTAGCAAGTCTAAGTTCAGAGATTTCGAAGGTCCCATACAATTTTCATCCGGATCGCATATGCCCTTTTCCCCGGTAGAGAGGTAAACAAACAAACAGAAAGAAAAAAAAAACAAGAAAAAAAACCCGAGCTAAATTTTTGGGGGGTCGGTGAAATTGAAGTCTTTGCTTCGCTCATCCAAAAACCAAATTAGTTGTCGTAATGTCGTAAGGCATGCCAAATTTATTTGATCTGATGTATACTAAGGGTAATTTTTATGTTAGAATTTCACATTTTATGTTTGTTAAAATTATTCACTTATCATAATATATTTAGTTCCTACCTCGGTTATACATTTTACTTTGTACCCAATGTCCCCAAAGGGAAAATTAGAATACTATAACCAAAATGAATACCGCACAGGAAATCCTAAAAATTGACCAAAAAAACTGTGGTTAAAGTGTGTTGTTCAATTTGTCATACAAAAGTGCGTATAACCACACAAGGTAGGGTCAGGTTATTGCATATCGTTTTGCTATTATCCTTTATAATGAACTGGTACAGACTAATTTGAATTCTGAAAACAGTTTCCCAAACAAGAAATAGGTTGCCCAATCTAGTGCAAAACTGGTTTGGATCCGGTTTTTTAATTAGCAAAACTTAAGATTTACTGAAAGAAAACGATTAAATTGAAAGCATTAATCATCAAAATTTCTTGAGTAAATTGGTTGACATTTCCATTGGTTGTGTTTTCGCGAAACTTTAAGCAATCAAAGTTCCTTACTAAACAAATTTCCAAAAAAGTAACTTAAATTTTTATTAAGATACCACATCCTCAATTTCCACTAACAAACCAAGCGAACCCTGTCTGTATCGACGCAATCGGCGAGCGAAAAATGGCCAACCAGAGATCGGTTATATGAAATAAATACCGACCTAGCCCCTTTCACTGAATGTTATAGTTTTTGATAATAATGCTAGCTAGGCATAACGATACTGTAGGTTCTCACTCTTCTTAATTTTGTAATAGATTTTTTGATTTCATTTAGCAGAGTTGATTTACAAATGTTCATAAAGGGGCAACGAATTGACCAAAATCCAATTCTTACGACTAAACCTTACGGGCTTTAGAACTACTGTTGTAAATAAAACACTCCTGTTGGCGTAATCAAGATGTTTGGATAGGAATTACGGAATACCCAAGGTATGTATACCGTGCATAACACAGAAACATTTTCGATAACATGGCAGTCACGATTCAGTGTCGAAGCAGAGCGTAGCCTTAGACAGGATCGGAATATATAGTTATGTCGGTATAGGCCTACTTTAAAGTAAGGCACGATTATTATCATTAAAATCAGTCTTATTTTAAACTTACCTTCATAGGTCATCTCTCTGTC